>JADRCH010000030.1:8507857-8523695 GCA_019843965.1 Rhynchomys soricoides
AGAAGGAGAAGGAGAAGGAGAAGGAGAAGGAGAAGGAGAAGGAGAAGAAACCTAAAACCTGCAATGACCAAAAGGAAAAGCACAAGATCGTTTTTGCTTAAACTCATCTTTCTCGTGGCTGGTTCCGAACTGCTGCTTACGGCCATACCGGTGGCAAAATCACTATCGTGAACATTGTCCTAGTCGCTGTATCCCACCATGGACAGGTGAAAGAAAAGTGGGGTGCTGTGTCAGGTGCGCATATCATTCGGTAAATGGCACGTGTCATGGCCACTCACACTTCATGGGCAATGGTTGACTTACAAGGCTGCAAAGCCTACCAGGGAGCCTGGATGGATCAGACAACCAATCACGATGCAGCTTCAGTTTAAGCAAAAAGACAGATAGGTTTTGGTGGATGGCTCCCACTTTTAACTTTATGTGGATTTGCCAGAATTTATTCCAATTTTTCTCTAATACTGTCTTTGTATTTATTATTTGTTCTTACTACTAGTGTTATTTATATTAATTACAGGAAATAGAAGTAAGATTCAAAAACACATTCACTCTGCAGGCTGATTCCTTGCTTTCTCGTTGTTGTTTTGGAGTTTTATGTTTTGTTTTGTTTTTTGGGTTTGGTTTTTTTTTTTTTTTTTGGTTTGTTTGGTAGTTGTTTTGGTTTGGTTAAGTTCGGTTCAGTTTGGTTTGGTTTGTTTGTTTGTTGTTAGAATGTAGATAGGCAGGCTCCTTTTTTCCCTGCATTCCTGAATCAGCAATGCCTATGATCTGGTGTGATCGCTCTTTCCTTCGTCTCTCTATTGAACGTAAAATGATAGCTCATTTCTAATTTTAATTTGCTTTACTTTGATCACCAGCACCCTTTCAACTGTTAGATTTTTAGTTACGTATATTCTTCTCTGACTTAGCTCTTTACAGCCCCTGCCGACTTCTCCAGGAGCTAATTTGTCTTTATGGTATTGGTTTTATCTTGCTGAATTTACATTTTTAAAGATGAAAACACACAAAAGGTTTGTAGCCTTGAAAACACTGCCTTTTGGATTTGTCTTTTCATCCTTCTGTCTGTTTCATGAAAATCGCCAGCCTTAAAGTATTCTAAAGGGCAGTGTCTCAGGCATGGAAGAATGGCCCTGAGTTCGCCTGTAAATCTTACGAGGCAATGCTCTGCTTAACCTGACTTTCAAACAGAATATGGCTGATGCATGCTAACATTTCATTTATCAGTTTTAAAACCTGTCCACAAAAATTAAGCATCAACAAGTCAAGAAACACAAAATCCTCTGTCTTTTAAGTCCCTACATGCCAGCACACAAACTGCAGAGGACTCTAAGACTGTGGGGGAAAACTCCTCACCTCTCTAGTAATGAAACACAAGCCCCAGTCAAATATAGTGTGTGGATTTGAGATTGATATGCTAGGCATTTGACAAACTTAATTTGTTCCCCAAGGATATGTAATCAACATTGCAAAATCTTTCACACAACACTGGGGTGAGTTTGCATAATCTTCCACTCAGCATTCAGAGAAACCCTTCAGCAGAATACATCCTTGAGACTGAATAACCATGTCTACCTGTCTTGAGAGAGCTCAGAGAAGTTCACAAGCCATAATTAAGCCAGAGAGCATTTACAAGACCATGAGGTAACGGCAAAACACTGTTTTCTTTTTAATGCTCAAAGAACAGATAAGAACTGTTAAAGATTCAGTGAAATGGTAGATTGAAGCGAGAAGTCCTGATGTCAGAGAAGACTCCAACCATGATTCCTCTTCTATTCTGGCCAATTAAGAGGGAGGTCTACTCAGACTCTCCTTCTCTTAACAAACGCAAGCAATATAAAGAACCCTACTCTGGGCTAGCCCAAAGATAATAGGATAATATCACTTGACTGAGCTCCAGTCCCACTCCTTCCAAGGCAGTGTCACACAAAAGGCAAAAGGAAAATTAACATCTTTTTGCATAGCTTGTTATCTCTTTCTGAGCAGATGATAAGGCTTCTCAAGTTTAAAATACTATTAAAAATTGGATTTAAAATAATATGACTCAAGTAGGAATGTCATTTTAGTTTATGAAGATTTGAAAAGGGGAATATTTAGATAGGCAGACATAATTCAAAATACATTTTAAAATATGTACAATTATTAGTGGATAATTTTCTTTCCAAGCAGTTAAAATTTTTCCATATTTAATTGTTATAATAAGTATCTAATTATATACAAGATATTAAGAGTGGTAACAATGAAAGTCACAATAAACTAAATGTCTGTGGTATGCTTATAAATTTTATAAAGTATACAGACACTAAAGTATTTAGTTGTAAACAATTTAGAATCTGTTTTCTTCAATGCTTCCTTTGGAGACTAGGGAAATAAATTACTTATCATGTTTCCCAAAATTTAACTCATTCTACTACGTAGCAGAGAAATCATGTAGGTTCTGCTCTCAATAGCAACCCCTCTGCATTATTTGCAAGTTTTCATTTTCCTCTATGCCCTTAGCACGATCCAGACAGTCCTGGGCTTTCTGTCTTTACGAGTACCATTCATTTTGTGTCAGTGTACCACTACCAACCAAAACAAGCAAATTTGACAATGTCGCCATCAAAGCAAACATTTGCCCATTACAAACAAAAGAAAATCTACACTTCTCATGATGTGTTATAAAATCCCACTTGACAATATAATCCATGTCTAATTCTGTATCTGTGTTTTCTGTATTTTTATGGATTGTTTGTTGGGTGTTTTCTAAGACGGGGTCTCATGTATCCCAAGATGAATTGAAACTTGTTGCATAGTTGGGAATCCTTTTGAACTTCTGACCCTCTCTCTTATCGCCTATGTACTAGGATTACTGACATGTGCCATCAAGGTCAGTTTTATGCAGTTCAGATTAAACCTAAGGCTTCCGTGTAAGTTAGGAAGTGCTCTGTCAACCAAGCTATATCTCCTGTATTGTCTGCTTTGTTTTGAACATTATCTTTAGTTATGTACAAATCCATAAATAAGATTTTGAGAATTTTTACCTAAAACAATAAAATATTTTAGATATACTATCTATGACAATGCAAAGCTTTCCTGGCATAATAGCCTATTACTAGAAAATTACCAATAATATAGTTGTAGGAAGCCAATGGACTTTACAATTAAGTAAGACCATAAACAAGTACAAATCAATATATTAATCTATAAAAAGAAGATGGTATTCTACTTCTAGGTTACTCTACATGTAATAAAATATATATAGCAAGTAAGACAGAGATTGCCATTAACGTTACTTTGATACTATGTCAAACATTTCTTCTTTTCATAAACAGTGATGCAAACTTTTCCCATGTAAACCCTTAGACTCACCTTTTTCTAGCATAATAAAGTATCTGAGCTATTTTGAGAATCATGCCTATTGTAGCATCTCAGCCTCCTGAAGCAAGAAAGATTTATGTGATTAGTACAAGAGACATTCTCTCACCTTAGAGTTTTAATTTTGGTCATTGCAGTCACATCCTCTTAACACAGGTTTCTTTTTTGGGCCCTATTATGCATGTCTCCCATTCAAGGTTTTATGTTCTCATCCGATGTAATTTAATTTAGGGCAACTACACTATCAGCACTCTGAGATGGGGACACTATCAGCACTCTGAGATGGGGACCATTCCATTTTTAACATCTATGTAGCCATTTTTAAACTTTTAACTGCTTTAACAAGTTTTCTTTAAGTGATGATTTCCCAGAATAGCCCTTTAGTCAGAGTTAAGCTTTGCTTTTAGAAATTTGTAGAAACTGGAAACAGTCCAAAGAGGAACCGTCAAAATGAATAAAGGGGCAGATAATAAATTATCTCAGAAAAAAGTTGGAGTTAAAAATGGAAAGCACAGGTATTATGTAGTGGGTCTAATTCACCAAACTCTCTCGCAAATCAAAGTTCATGGGCTTGCAAAACTATCATGAAAAAGAGATCACGCTAACACAGGGACACACAACACACACTCCTCGTACACTTTGGAACCACAAGAGAGAAGCCTCCAAGGTCTATCACTAACTTTGTGATCTCTCTAGAAATTTAAGGGCTAAGATAGAAAAGAAAAATTCTACAATATGTGAGCTAACTATAATCAGGTGGTTGGAATGGCTCTTCTGAGGGTTGTGATGCTCCACTTCCAGAAGTCTCTCTTTAGAAGTATTTGCATGAGTATAAATTTCACATCCAGGTATGCATCGTCATGCCATCCTAGTATCTATGAACATCATGCAGCATTCAGTATCTGCTGCTTCCAAGGAGAAGGTGGTCAAAGTAAAGTTATCTGTCTTTTCATCTCAGGCAAACAACAATCCTTGGACTCTGAGCAGCAGAAGCTAAAGATATGGAGACAGAGTTGGAGATTTCTTTCAGGGGTCAAGGGAGTCACCATAGTTAAAACAAACAAACTAGTCACAACAAATGGTCCTCATGACTCTGACTTTCTATTGCATTCACTCAATAGAAGTCCAAGCCAATCATAGGCCATGGGGAAATGTGATTAAGACATTAGTTTCTTGACACAGCCATAGCTTAGCTGATTGATGTTGCATAAACCCTCTGTTCCTCCCAGGAGCTTTCCTTGCTAACTGTTTCTAACAGCTGTTAGGACTGAGCACTACTGTCTGCCATATTGACTTTATTAGCTCTGGGCACAATTTTCCAAGTCATCCTGTTGCTAAACTCTACTCAAATTACCTACTTTAAATTACCACAAAATGTAATTATCTGGGGTCCTGATTGTGTAGTACTCCACTTATAGCTATAAAATTGTACCATGTGGTCAGTGAACATGGACACTAACATACATTTTCCTCTAAACTGGAGAACTGTGCTTTATCTACAACCTAATGTGGTGTTTGAAGTGAAAAGAAACCTAAAAAATTAAACTTCACTAGGAAGTGGGCTGTGTTGGTGGGATTACAGGGAGAGATGAGAGTAGAGATGATCATATTTAATTGTATATATGTATGAAATTCTCACAAATAAAGAGAAATATAAAAACAGAAATATTAATTAAAATATACTTCATAAAGTATCATCTCAAGATTACCCTGTTTATAAAGTTAAAATGATCATTGCTTAGCAAAGCTCTAAGACTTGTTTTATGAAGTATTAAAAGTACACAGATTATTAAGATTAAGTAACTAAGATTAAATCTTGATGCATTTCTGATATTTTGCACAAAGATTATGCTTCCAAGTTTGTCCACATTCGGCAGCTTGCTGGACTTCTAGTGTTCCAGGTAACACATTGAGAGTAGGATGCTGTGGGAAAGCAAAACCCGAAAGGAGACGGAAGAGTCGTCCTTCCCTTGGCTCCCATGGAAAAGTCACCAGCAGGCGAGTTAATAGGGTAACCCTGACTCCACGCTCGCCTCTCAGAAAAGCCAGTAACCTGAGGAAATATGGTAGAGATTGGGGGGGGAATAAAAACACGTCTGCATGTGTCAGGGGCAGAGGTGGTGAAGCCACATAACCCAATATGTGTACTGAGGTCAGAAGAGAACTTGCAGGAGGCATTTCTGTCCCTCTACCACAGGGATTCCAGAAATAGAATCTGAGTTGTCAGTCTTGGCGGTCAGCAACTACAGCTGCTGGGCCATCTTGCTAGCCCTCTCTTATTCCTCCAAGCTACCTACCAGTGCACCTTTCTCTCCCGTCAGTGAAACTGAATGGTACACAAGAATGACATCAGAGTCCCTCATGAGCTGTGAGCATTTACAGAACTTTGTGCGGCACTGAGCAGCACATAAGGCTCATAATCCCCCCCTCCCATGATGTAGATGCTAATAAAGCAGAGAATTTGAATGAGTGAAGCAGAGACAACTCCATTAATTATTCAGAGTTATGAGTCTTGGCAGGCGAACACTCTCACTTCAGATTTAAAAACACTTGAGTCTCCCTTTCAAAGCTACAGGCCTATAAAATCTTGCATATTTCACTTGTATATATTACATACCTCTTCTCTGCTATAGTACAAACTATGTTATGGGAGGCATCTCCTTTTTATGTCTGCATTCCCTCATCTAGCCATGTGGTCGTTCTCTGAAATGTGTATAGAATGAATGAAAAGGATGAATATCCTTAATGTTTGTACAAATGTTAACAAGGTAAAAGCACAGCAAGACCCATGCATCCTCACCAACCCACACACCCAAACCTTAGCTTCCTAGTTGCGCAGCAGACCTCCGTGAAACTTAGTTCTCTCATTACTAACTCCTGAGCTGCCTCATTCTGAAACATTACCACAAGCCAGTTAAATGTTTGTCTACACATTAAAAACCAAAGCTCTGCAGATCAATAAAACTCAAATTGCTTTTAAAAAGAGATTCTACAACATTTTTAAATACTTCAAAAGCAAGATCAGGATCACAAGCTGTGCACAGAAATAGAAAAATTCTAAAGACTCCCGAAGATCTCTCCCCAAAGAAACTAGTTTATACTCAGACAATGAACAAATTAGGAAAAAATAAAATTGTTAAACAAACCAAAAAGCAAAGAAAAATATGAATATCTAGTAGGCATTGCATCTCTAATACACCCTGTGAGGATGCATGCTGAATTCACCCAGGCTTAACGTACTGAGCCCTCAAATCCAACTCAAGTGTTTCTCCTGGTAATATCTACCTCACTACCATCTCCAACCCCAGCCCCAAAGGAGCAGTGGCTACAACTGACTACATCCGATCAAACAACTGGGTTAGTCAGCATGTAAAGAAAAATTAATTAAGTTTTAAAAAGGAATGAATCATCTAGAGCTGGAAAGACTGTTCTGTTCTTCCAGTTTGGTCAAAGTGGGGACACAGGCATATTGGGGAGAAAAATATCTCGCAGGCATCCAATGTATCTCACTTTCACATTCATGGCATCTCTCACTTTCTTTTAGTTTTTCCTGGATATAATTTTCTTTTCTTACTACATATAGTATACATGTTTTGATCTACTTATCCTTGTGGGGAGAGATAGATCCTGCTATTGCAGGATATTTGATTATCGTGTAAACTCTGTCCTCATAGTGTGTTATTTACTGGGGGAAAAAAAACACACCTGTTTCTACTTTCCTATGGCTTAGTTCTTAGTGCACACCTTTAATCCTTCTGGCTGGGATATAAACACATCCTTAGTACATACCTTTAATCTCAATTAAGGTAACATTAGTTTGTAGACGGAAGCCCCATGTTTGAAAGTGACACCTAACGGAGGGGCAAAGAGATGAATCAGAGAAAGACTTGACAGGACAGGATATGCCAACTCTTGAGAAAAGAGGGGGAAAGGAAGCTACTTCACAGACAGTGCAAAAAAGTAAACAATAGATGTAGTTTTACTGGGACAGTTGTTCAAAGACAGTTTACAGGGAGAACAAATTAGACACAGGTGAAGACAGAACGAGCCAGAGAAAGAAAAGATTAGAGCATATTTCCAAAGGTAGTATGAGGCCAATTTATGAAAGACAGAAAGAGAGAGAGAGAGAGAGAGAGAGAGAGAGAGAGAGAGAATATTGAATCAGTCAGCTTAGAGACGAGTTTGAGCCAGGACAACTGAGTTGAAACCAGAAAGAGTTTAGAAAGAACTCGAATGGGTGAGCTTATTCAGCAACGAGTCTCAAGGCTGAAAACACTCTAGACCTGGATAAGATACACAGAGCTAGGAGCTTCCAGGGTTAGACCTAGGTTAGCAGACTAAGGCAGATAGCCTCGGAGAGGACAGTTACTACAGGAGAATAAAGGCTACTTTTACACCGTGCAGGAGCCAGAGTAGCTCGCCAGTTCTCCTCTTTATTATTCCCTACAGACTCAGTGGGCCTGGATTACTCCATCCATTGTCACCTAGACTTGTCAGCTTGCCCAGTGATCATCCTGTCTCTGCCACAAAGCCCACAGCGTGGTGTTTACTCCCAGGGTCACACTGGCTATGTGCATCCATGCCCAGCTTTATACGTGGATGAGTGGGATCTGAACCCAGTGCCCATGCTTGAGTCCATCCAGCCATTCTAGCCATCTCTCCAAGCCCTTATTCCTAACATACATAGGGAAAGGACCAAAAATAAAAAGACACCTTAGCGCACCCGTGTCGGCGTGTAGTTCTGAATACTACACACTTTGAAGTAGTATTTCTCTTGACATACTACAAAAGTATCCTGGGAAGCATTTCTTTTAAACTTAAGAAGCTAAAAGAGGGTCCTAGACCTATTAATTAGCATCCTAGATGGCAGAAATATGAAATGATAATAACCGAAATTAAAGGATTTGGAGAGAGCATTTTAACTAGGCGGATGATCTTTCTCTCCGCCTGGGCCAGCTCTCATCCCACCTGTTATGCTGGCAGGATTATTTGCGGTGCCCTTTCATCCTCAGAAGTGTTTTGTTTGGGTAATGGATTGAAGCTCTCTAATTACAGTTCATGAATGATAAAGATCCCGCCATTCATAATTGCTGTGGTCTCACTCCATTTTTCTTAACTATTTTCCTTATTTTTCAGACTTCCTTTCCCATTATGTATTTATTTTATCGTTAAAGAGTGACTAGGTAATGAGATAAATACATTTATCATCACAACAAATTGCCATGTTTTCATAAAGGCGGGCTTTTGGTCTAAGTACAAATGAAGATCACGAAGACAATAAAATTTTATGAAATATGGCATGACAGAAAACACTCACTAGAAAATTCAGTATCAATTTATGGACAAAACAAATAGCTCAAAATATATAAAGATTCCTAGCTTCTTTTAAACAAAGCAATCTTTTCAATACTGCACTCTTAAAACCAATTTTACCACAAAATTAAGGACTCCACAGCACACTTGATCTATTCATTTCAACTACCTCAGCCATCCATGCAGCTCTCTCCAAAGTCAATGAGGCCGTGAAATCAGTATTGATCATAAAAACAATTGAAATTAATAAATCAGGCTCATAAGAAAATTGTATGCCTGACTCAGGGATGGTATAGAAATAAATACTCATTTCCAATGTGCCTTAACAAAGACAGTTCCATTGGCCTGTGATAAGAAATTTTTCACGAACTTTTTCATTCGTTGCCATTCATTTCTTCAATTTTGTATAAACTCTATTTTTCTAATGTCCTAATAAATGTCAGGCACTGTGGGCAATGAAGCCCAGAGACCCTACTAACTCACAATACAGCAGAAATAACGTAAAGCACACACAATGTGTCTCAGACAACATATGCTATAAATATGGCTAAGACACTTGTTAAAGAAATCAGCACAGAAACAAATACAAATGCCTACCTCTGCCAGTGAGTGAGCAGAGGCATCACTAACAATGAACACGTGTCCCTGGTTCCTTATGAAATACTCAGAAGTCATATGGTTTGAAGGCTATTCCAGCAGGTGGCGCTATTTAAGGAGGTTGTGGAAACTAGGTGGGGGAAGATAGCTGGCGGAAGTGCTAGCGCTGCCTCACAAGGCAAGTTCATGCAGTATCTTGTCCCTGGTTTGTTCCCTCTGAGTTCTGATGTGAATTAGCCCTGAGGTGACCAGCTCTCTTCTGCCACACACTGTGACCTGCTGTTATGGTGTCCTATACAAGCACAAGGAAACAAACAAGCATGAAGTGCACCCTCCCAAACGAGGAGCCAAAGAAATCATCTTTTTTGTTTCTTCCTAGTGTCACAGTCACACAAAAGTCTTGAGCATGTCATTCAGGATTCCACTTGATCGACCCAGCTTACTCCTGTTCCTTCACCTAATAGTCTTACTCTTCCTATATCCAACTAGTAATAGATAGAACCTGAAATACTGAGCAACCCTCCCCTCACACCTTCGCGCAGGAAAGCTCCTCTGTGTACTCGCCCAAAACCCACACCATGGTTCCATATTTCCTGAGACCCAGCTTAACCATTGCTGGTCTCCAGTTCTGACAATCCACCTACGAGAGTTTTCATTTGTTTTCTAAGTTTTTGTTTTTAAAGATTTATTTTTTTATTTATATGAGTACATTGTCACTGTCTTCAGACACACCAGAAGAGGGCATCAGATCCCATTACAGATGGTTGTGAGCCACCATGTGGTTGCTGGGAATTGAACTCAGAACCTTTGGACGAACAGTCAGTGCTCTTAAACGCTGAGCCTTCTCTCCAGCCCCGTTTTCTAAGTTTAATGCTGTTTTTCCATATGATTCCCTGACATCCAGTACCATTACATACCATTGGTATTTATTGAGTGTATAATTTGAGCTACATGCATAGCGTTAACATAAAATAATTAGAAGTTAGTCATGATTACATTGACCATAAGCTTCCCATTTCCCAATCTAGGTATTTAATTGGGAAAAATAAAAACACATTCCCAAATTAAAAGCTGTGGTTCAGTAGTGTTTTATTTATGGCAAAAGTTTGCATAACCCGAAGGTCTGACTAAAAATACAATTTAGCAGTAAGAAGGAATGAATTGCTGATTCTCATAACATTACAGATAAGTCTCAAAACCATGAAGCTGAACACAAGAAATGAAGCATGAAATAGAACATAGTGAGAGATTTCAATAGTCAGAAAGACCATTCTGAGTTACACTGGAAGAATTCTCCCAGTTGTTGCCCATATACATATGAACAGCATTAACTGGACTTAGTGGGCTATTGAAAAATGAAAGAACAATGCATAAAGTTGAGAGAAGAATCTTTTATGATAATCCAGGAGAGCTAGTTGAACAGAAAAATAGGTATGAATATGATTTTATTTTGTTATATTATGTAAAAATTTTGCAAAAAATTATAAATAAATAAAATATTTATTGATTATGGTGGTGATTACATAAATATATATTTTTGTTTTATTATGTTTTTAATATGTATAAGTTTTGTGGGTTTGGTTTCTCCTTATAAATAAATACTAGTTTAAACTTAATTATATATATATATATAATTATCTATACTGTTTATAAAATGTACAGTTATATATTCAGTTAAATCTAGTATCTATTTAAAATGAGAAGTCGTACCCAAATAGCACAGGGAAAGATCTAGCCTACCAAGAGTGTAGACAAGACTGTGATCGAGGGTAAGGCCACCACCTCTGATCAGAGAGACCCTCCCAGAACCTTCAGGAAACAGGGACTGAGGATTTGCCTTCAGGTTTCCTTCTGCAACCAGGGAGGTGATCCTGTGACACAGGGCTCCATACTCAAATAGTGCCAGGAGAGAGCTGGTCTCCCAGGACTGCTGACACACCTTCGAGCACAGGGAGGCCACCACTTCTGTTTAAAATCTTGGATCAAGAGGGACCCTCGAAGAGTGATCAGGGCACAGGAACCAAGGAACAGTTGGGGACAGGATCCTTCTAGTTTCTGTCTGCACCTCAGAGCTGACCCTGTACCATAGCTCTCCAACCCCAAATTCCTCTCAGAGAGAGCTGGTCTCCAAGGAGTACTGAAACAAAGGCTTGTAGGAGGGGCAAGCCACTGTCAGAGAGAGCAAGACCAGCTAACACCAGAGATAACCAGATGGCAGTAGAACACAAGGAACAGAAACCAAGGCAACTTGGCATCATCAAAACCAAGTTAATCCCACCACAGAGAGCCCTGGATACCCCAACACACTAGAAAAGCCAGAGTCAGATTTAAAATCACATCTCATGATAATGATAGAAGACTTTAAGAAGGAAATAAATAATTCCCTTAAAGAAATACAAGAGAACACTGGTAAACAACTAGAAGCACTTAAAGAGAAAACTCAAAAATCTCTTAAAGAATTACAGGAAAACACAATCAAATAGGTGAAGGAAAAGAACGAAACCATCCAGAATCTAAAAATGGAAGTGAAAACAATAAGGAAACCACAAAGGGAGACAACCCTGGAGATAGAAACCCTAGGAAAGAGATCAAGAACCATAGATGCAAGCAACACCAATAGAATACAAGAGATAGAAGAAAGAATCTCAGATATACAAGATACCATAAAAAACATTGACACAACAGTCATAGAAAACGCAAAATACAAAAAACTCCTAACAGAAAAAATCTAGGAAATCCAGGACACAATGAGAAGACCAAACCTAAAGATAATAGGTATAGAAAAGAGTGAAGATTCCCAACTTAAGGGGCTAGTAAATATCTTCAATAAGATTATAGAAGAAAACTTCCCTAACCTAAAGAAAGAGATGAACATAAATATACAAGAAGCCTACAGAACTACAAATAGATTGGACCAGAAAAGAAATTCCTCCTATCATATAATAGTCAAAACACCAAATGGACAAAACAAGGAAAGAATATTAAAAGCAGTAAGGGAAAAAGGTCAAGTAACATATAAGGGCAGACCTATCAGAATTACACCAGATTTCTCACCAGAGATTATGAAAGCAGGAAGATCCTGGTCAGGTTTCATATAGACCTTAAGAGAACACAACTGCCAACCCAGGCTGCTATACCCAGTAAAACTTTCAATTACCATAGATGGTAAAACCAAGATATTCCATAACAAAACCAAATTTACACAATATCTTTTCACAAAGTCAACACTACAAAGAATAATAGATGGAAAAAGCCAACACAAGGAGGGAAACTAGACTCTAGAAGAGCAAGAAAGTAATCTTTCAACAAACCCAAAAGAAGAGAGCCACACAAACATAAAAATAACATGGAAAATAACAGGAAGCAACAATCACTATTCCTTAATATCTCTTAACATCAATGGAATCAATTCCCCAATAAAAAGACATAGGCTAACAGACTGGATACACAAACAGGACCCAGCATTTTGCTGCATATAGGAAACACACCTCAGTGTAAAAGACAAATACTACCTCAGAGTAAAGGGCTGGAAAACAATTTTCCAGGCAAATGGTCCCAAGAAACAGGCTGGAGTAGCCATTCTAATATCAGAAAAAAATCGACTTTCAACCAAAAGTCATCAAAAAAGATAAGGAAGGACACTTCATACTCATCCCAGGAAAAATCTACCAAGAAGAACTCTCAATTCTGAACATCTATGCCCCGAATGCAAGGGCACCACATTCATAAAAGAAGCTTTACTAAAGTTCAAAGCACACATTGCTCCTCACAAAATAATTGTGGGAGACTTCAACACCCCACTCTCATCAATGGGCAGATTTTGGAAACACAAACTAAACAGATACACAGTGAAACTAACAGAAGTTATGGACCTAATGGATTTAACAGATACCTATAGAACATTTCAACCTAAATCAAAAGAATATACCTTCTTATCAGCACCTCATGGTACCTTCTCCAAAACTGACCATATAATTGGTCATAAAACAAATCTCAAAAGATATAAGAAGACTAAAAGAATCCCATGCCTCCTATCTGATCACTACAGATTAAGGCTGGTCTTCAATGGCAACAACAACAACAGAAAGTCCACATACACATGGAAGCTGAACAATGCTCTACTCAATGATAACTTGGTCAAGGATGAAATAAAGAAATGAAAGACTTCCTAGAATTTAATTAAATGAAAGTACAACATACCCAAACCTATGGGACACAATGAAAGCAGTGTTAAGAGGAAAACTCATAGCTCTGAGTGCCTCCAAAAAGAAACTGGAAAGAGCATACACTAGCAGCTTAACAGCACACCTGAAAGCGCTCTAGAACAAAAAGAAGCTAATACATCCAACAGGAGTAGAAGACAAGAAATAATCAAACTCAGGGCTGAAATCAGCCAAGTGGAAACAAAAAGAACTATACAAAGAATCAACAAAACCAGGAGCTGGTTCTTTGAGAAAATCAACAAAATACATAAACCCTTAGCAAGACTAACCAGGGGGAACAGAGACAGTACCCAAATTAACAAAATCAGAACTAAAAAGGGAGATATAACAACAGAATCTCAGGAAATTCAAAAAAATCATCAGATCCTACTACAAAAACCAATACTCAATAAAATTGGAAAATTTGGATGAAATGGACAATTTTCTAGATAGATACCAAATACCAAAGTTAAGTCAGGATCAGATAAACCATCTAAATAGTTCCATAACCCTTAAGGAAAAAGAAGCAGTCATTAAAAGTCTCACAACCAAAAAAACCCCAGGACCAGATGGGTTCAAGGCAGAATTCTATCAGAAAATCAAAGAAGACCTAATACCAATACTCTTCGATCTACTCCACAAAATAGAAACAGGAGGGACACTACCCAATTCATTCTATGAGGCCACTGATACCAAAACTTCACAAAGACACAACAATAAGAGAGAACTTCAGACCAGTTTCCTTTATGAATATCGATGCAAAAATACTCAATAAAACTCTTGCAAACCAAATCCAAGAACACATCAAAATAATCATTCATCACGACCAAGTAGGCTTCATCCCAGGGATGCAGGGATGGTTCAATACCTGGAAATCCACTACATAAACAAACTCGAAGAAAATATTTCATTAGATGCAGAAAAAGCATTTGACAAAATTCAACATTCTTTCATGATAAACGTCTATGAAAGATCAGTAATTCAAGGCTCATAACTAAACATAGTAAAAGCAATATACAGCAAACAAGTGGCTATCAACAAACTAAATGGAGAGAAACTCAAAACAAACCCACTGAAATCAGGGACTAGGAAAGGCTGCCCTTTCTCTCCCTACCTATGCAATATAGTACTTGAAGTTCTAGCTAGAGCAATTAGACAACAAAAGGAGGTCAAAGGGATACAAACTGGAAAGGAAGAAATCAAAATAGCACTATTTGCAGATGATATGATGGTATACTTACGTGACCCAAAAAACTCCACCAGAAAACTGCTACAGCTGATAAACAACTTCAGCAAAGTGGCCAGATATAAAATTAATTCAAACAAATCAGTAGCCTTCCTATAATCGAAGGATAAACAGTCTGAGAAAGAAATTAGGGAAATGACACCCTTCACAATAGTCACAAACAATATAAAGTATCTTGGTGTGACTCTAACCAAACAAGTGAAAGATCTGTATGACAAGAACTTCAAGTCTATGAAGAAAGAAATTGAAGATCTCAGAAGATGGAAAGATCTCCCATACTCATAGATTGGCAGGGTTAATAAAGTAAAAAAGGACATCCTGCCGAAGGCAATCTACAGATCCAATGCAATCCCCATCAAAAACTCCAACTCAATTCTTTATAGACTTAGAAAGAGCAATTCTCAAATTCATATGGAATAACAAAAAACCCAGGATAGCAAAAATTATTCTCAACAATAAAAGGACTTCGGGGGGAATCAGCCTCCCTGACTTCAAGCTGTATTACAGAGCAGTAGTGATAAAAACTGCATGGTATTGGTACAGTGACAGGCAGGTAGATCAATGGAATAGGGTTGAAGACCCATAAATGAACCCACACACTTATGGTCACTTGATCTTTGACAAAGGAGCTAAAATCATCCAGTGGAAAAAAGACAGCATCTTCAACAAATGATGCTGGTTCAACTGGCTGTCTACATGTAGAAGATTGCTAATTGATCCATTAGTATCTCCCTGTTCAAAGCTAAGTCCAAGTGGATCAAGGACCTTCACATAAAACCAGATACACTGAATTTAATAGAAGAGAAAATGAGGAAGAGTCTCGAACACTTGGGCACAGGGGAAATGTTCTTGAACAGACACCAATGGCTTATGCTCTAAGATCAAGAATTGACAGATGGAAACTCATAAGAATCACAAAGTTTCTGTAAGGTAAAGGACACTATAAATGGGACAAAATGGCAACCTACAGATTGAGAAAAGATCTTTACCAATCCTACATCTGATAGAGGGCTAATATTCTATGTATACAAAGAACTCAAGAAGCTAGACTCCAGAGATCCAAATAACCCTATCAAAAAATGGGGAAGAGAGCTAAACAGAATTCTCAACTGAGGAAACTCGAATGGCC
>JADRCH010000030.1:8528695-8545306 GCA_019843965.1 Rhynchomys soricoides
TGCTTCTCGGCCATTCGAGTTTCCTCAGTTGAGAATTCTGTTTAGCTTTCTTCCCCATTTTTTGATAGGGTTATTTGGATCTCTGGAGTCTAGCTTCTTGAGTTCTTTGTATACATTGTATATTAGTCCTCTATCAGATGTAGGATTGGTAAGGATCTTTTCCCAATCTGTAGGTTGCCATTTTGTCCTATTTACAGTGTCCTTTACCTTACAGAAGCTTTTTAATTTTATGAAGTCCCATTTGTCAATTCTTGATCTTAGAGCACAAGCCATAGGTGTTCTGTTCAGGAACTTTTCCCCTATGCCCATGTGTTTGAGAATTTTCCCCACTTTCTCTTCTATTAGATTCAGTGTATTTGGTTTTACATGGAGGTCTTTGATCCACTTGGACTTAGCTTTGAACAGAGAGATAGGAAGGGACACTTCACAATCTTCTACATGTAGATCACCAGTTGAACCAGCACCATTTGTTGAAGATGCTGTCTTTTTTCCACTGGATGGTTTTAGCTCCTTTGTCAAACATCAAATGACCATAGGTGTGTGGGTTCATTTATGGGTCTTCAACCCTATTCCATTGATCTACCTGCCTGTCACTGTACCAATACCATGCAGTTTTTATCACTACTTCTCTGTAGTACGGCTTGAGATCATGAATGCTGATTCCTCCAGAAGTCCTTTTATTGTTGAGAATAGTTTTTGCTATCCTGGCTTTTTTCTTATTCCATATGAATTTGAAAATTGCTCTTTCTAAGTCTATGAAGAATAGAGTTGGAATTTTGATGGGGATTGCATTGAATCTGTAGATTGCTTTCTGCAGGATGCCCATTTTTACTGTATTAACCTTGCCAATCCATGAGCATAGGAGATCTTTCCATCTTCTGAGATCTTCTTCGATTTCTTTCTTCAGAGACTTGAAGTTCTTGTCATACAGATCTTTCACTTGTTTGGTTAGAGTCACACCAAGATACTTTATATTGTTTGTGACAATTGTGAAAGGTGTTATTTCCTTAATTTCTTTCACGGCCTGGTTTTCCTTCGAGTATAGGAAGGCTACTGATTTGCTTGTGTTAAGTTTGTATCCATCCACTTTGCTGAAGTTGTTTAGCAGCTGTAGCAGATCTCTGGTGGAGTTTTTCTGGTCACTTAAGTATACCATCATATCATCTGCAAATAGTGATATTTTGATTTCTTCCTTTCCAATTTGTATCCCTTTGACCTCCTTTTGTTGTCTAATTGCTCTACCTAGAACTTCAAGTACTATATTGAATAGGTAGGGAGAGAAAGGGCAGCCTTTCCTAGTACCTGATTTTAGTGGGATTGCTTCAAGGTTCTCTCCACTTAGTTTGATGTTGGCCATTGGTTTACTGTACATTGCTTTTACTATATTTAGGTATGCTCCTTGAATTTCTGATCTTTTCAAAACTTTTATCATGAAGAGATGTTGAACTTTGTCAAATGCTTTTTCAGTATCTAACAAAATGACCATGTCAATTTTTTTCTTTGAGTTTGTTATGTAGTGGATTACATTGATGGATTTCCAGGTATTGAACCATCCCTGCATCCTGGGGATGAAGCCTACTTGATCATGGTGAATGATCGTTGTGATGTGTTCTTGGATTTAGTTTGCAAGAATTTTATTGAGTGTTTTTGCATCGATATCCATAAGGGAAATTGTTCTGAAGTTTTCTTTTATTGTTGGGTTTTTGTGGGGTTTTGGTATCAGTGTAACTGTGGCCTCATAGAATGAATTGGTAGTGTTCCTTCTGTTTCTATTTTGTGGAATAGATTGAAGAGTATTGGTATTAGGTCTTCTTTGATTTTCTGATAGAATTCTGCCTTGAACCCATCTGGTCCTGGACCTTTTTTGGTTGGGAGACTTTTAATGACAGCTTCTATTTCTTTAAGGGTTATGGGACTGTTTAGATGGTTTATCTGATCCTGATTTAACTTTGGTAATTGGTATCTGTCAAGAAACTAGTCCATTTCCTCCAGATTTTCCAATTTTGTTGCATATAGGCTTTTGCAGTAGGGTCTGATGATTTTTTAATTTCCTCAGAATCGGTTGTTATATCTCCCTTTTCTTTTCTAATTTTGTTAATTTGCATACTGTCTCTGTGCCCTCTGGTTATTCTGGCTAAGGGTTTATCTATCTTGTTGACTTTCTCAAAGAACCAGCTCCTGGTTTTGTTGATAATTCTTTTAGTTTATACTTGGTTGATTTCAGCCCTTAATCTGATTATTCCCTGCCTTCTACTCCTCTTGGGTATATTAGCTTCCTTTGGTTCTGGAACTTTCAAGTGTGTTGTCAAGCTACTAGTGTTTGCTCCCTCCAGCTCTTTTTGGAGGCATTCAGAGCTATGAGTTTTCCTCTTAACACTGCTTTCATTGTGTCCCATAGGTTTGGGTATGTTGTACTTTCATTTTCATTAAATTCTAGGAAGTCTTTCATTTCTTTCTTTATTTCATCCTTGACCAAGTTACCACTGAGTAGAGCATTGTGCAGCTTCCATGTGTATGTGGGTTTTCTGTTATTGTTGCCATTGAAGACCAGCCTTATTCCGTAGTTATCTGATAGGAGGCATGAGATTATTTCAATCTTCTTATATATGTTGAGGTTTGTTTTTGTGACCAATTATATGATCAATTTTGGAGAAGGTACCATGAGGTGCTGAGAAGAAGGTATATTCTTTTGATGTAGGATGAAATGTTCTATAGATATCTGTTAAATCCATTTGGTCCATACTTCTGTTAGTTTCACTGTGTCTCTGTTTAGTTTGTGTTTCCAAGATCTGCCATTGATGAGAGTGGGGTGTTGAAGTCTTCCACAATTATTTTGTGAGGAGCAATGTGTGCTTTGAGCTTTAGTAAAGTTTCTTTTATGAATGTGGGTGTCCTTTCATTCAGGGCATAGATGTTCAGAATTGAGAGTTCTTCTTGGTAGATTTTTCCTTTGGTGAGTATGAAGTGTCCTTCCTTATCTTTTTTGATGACTTTTGGTTGAAAGTTGATTTTTTTTTTCTGATATTAGAATGGCTACCCCTGCCTGTTTCTTGGGGCCATTTGCCTGGAAAATTGTTTTCCAGTCCTTTACGCTGAGGTAGTGTTTGTCTTTTACACGGAGATGCATTTCCTGGATGCAGTAAAATGCTGGGTCTTATTTATGGGTCCAGTCTGTCAGTCTATGTCTTTTTATTGGGGAATTGAGACCATTGATATTAAGAGCTATTAAAGAATAGTGATTGTTGCTTCCTGTTATTTTCAATGTTGTTTATATGTTTGTATGGTTATGTTCTTTTAAACCAAATGTACTTTTAAACCAAAAGCCAACTACTAGTCTCAAATATTTTACATCAGTATGGATCTTTGTGTATTGATACAAATTGAATTTTATATATATATATATATATACATATATATATATGTATGTATATATAGCTTAAAATATTGTACCTATGCAACTCATTTTAAAATGTAGTATAAAGTTCTATTTCTTTTGAAAGCTACTATTACAAACTGTATAAGATAATTAAGAAATGTAAGTTAGTAGTTTGTCAATCAAACTTGCAGGAGTATTAGGTATTGTTTTAGTTAATTACATAAGTAAGTTTTATTTAGCCTCCTATAGATGTTTTCAAAGTTAAAGAGAAAGTGGACAGCTAGAAACAAGTAATGGTTAAATACATTATAAGTAAATAGGTAGTCTTCCAAAAACCTCAGATATCTACAGAATACAGCATTTAAAGATGTTTGATGAATAAAAGATGTTTTTTTGACAATGAGAAAGGACTGATACTGGCAGCACCCCTGTTATACTTCAAGGAAGATAATGAGCATCAAAAAATCTTCATATGGAGTTTGCTTCATATGTGGCAAAGCTAGCCACTAGGCAAGACACTGCCCTTGCTTCAACTCCTGACAAGCTGCCGAGCTTTGCCAAGACAAAGTACACAAGTCCTTCAATATTTCTGCTACACAAAAATCTCTGCCATATATTGTGCCAGAAGACCAAAGATGATGTTCCAGTGTTATAGAAAAACCTTGGGTAACTATCCAGGAAGCAAGAAACTTCTGTCATTTCTATACTTCAGAAGCTGTTTGCTCTGAACCTCCTGTTTACTCAGGTAGTATTTACTCCTTTTCAGGTATCTGATGAAGTTGAAGATTAGATAGTTGGATTCTCACATAAAAGCTTAAGTCGTTTAGGATATAGGCTTTTAACTTAAGGTCTAAAATGATATTTTAGGTTGTGAAATGCAAGTTATAATAGAAAATGACTTAAGTACAGGACTTGCAACTCACTAAGATAGGATAGATAGTACTTTCTCCAAGTTTGTCTCATACAAATGAACTGGACATTGAGATTGTAATCTTTTCCTGATAGTTTTCATAATTGTGCTTATTGTGTATAGTTTATTACTGTAAGTTTAAGAACCTTGGAATAAAGGGGGAGATGTTGGAGGATGTGTTTGCACACTGTAGATTCAAATGCTGATTTTTGTGCTGGCAGAGATCTGGCTGCAGTTCAGACTTTGCTATTATCAATATTATGAAGCATGTCCTGACTCAATATTCTGTAAACATTGTTCTCCTTCGCCTTCTTATTGCTTAAATAAAGAGATAAACAAGCAATATCTACACAGAAGAGGAAAAGAAAGGACTTCTGAGAGAGAGAGAGAAAGAGAGAGAGAGAGAATGTATCTCTCAGGTGGGGACCAGGGAATTGCCATCAGGACACAGATGAAGAAGAAGGTGTCAGGGCAAGACTAAAACAGCAGGTAACAGGCCACATTGCAGGAAGTAGGCCAGGCCAGTATTGTTGAGTTAGAATAGCTTAAAACCTGCACAGCTATTGTACCTAAAACTTATGATTAATAAATAAATATACTTCTCTGTGTCATTATTCAGAGCAAGGATGGGCATAAAAAAGTTGAACTTTTACATTGTAGTGTTTTCTTTCCATAGAATATGAGGTTAAACTCTGTGGTAGTGAGAGCATCTTTTGACATTGCTGAGCATATAAGGTGTTGGAAAACTTTGAACCACCACTTTAAAACCTCTATAGTCCCCAAATATGCTCTAAATGTTTGTCCTTATACCCACAGATAAGTGTAGTCCTTTCCAATAATCAAGGAAACGTCCCTTTGCAACAGACAGAACATTACTGAATACCACAACAATTAAAATGTAGAGTTGTGGAGCCCAGTCCCACAAGATATATCTACAAAACACACCTACACTTAAGGCTCAGGGAACATTGTAAAAAGAGGGTAGGAAGATTTTTAAGAGCCAGAAGACAAAAGAATTTGCTGTAAGACTGTGTTTTCTGGTAATTCAGAAGCTTCACCCATAAAATCTCACCAACATGGCTGCGTAAACATGAGCTGAAGAAGAACAACCACAGACATGTGAGAGTGGAGGGGAAAGACAACAAAGTCTCATCTCAACATAGAAAGCTAAAGACACCTGAGAGATTCTGAAAGCAGGAGAAATCGTCTTCCCCAGAGAATGCACTCTGTGGTTGTCCGATACCAAATGGTCAGCCCTGAAAACACACATACCAGTAACATGTAGATTGACCAGGTTGTATTTATGTACTTAGATTTGTATGTAAATAGACAGGGATGGGTGCATACAACACTAGTTAGTGATAACAGAGACATGGTTTTAAGAGGAGGGATTGCCTAGGAAGGTTTGGAAGAAGGAAAGGGAAGGGGGAAATGATGTAATTATATTAAAATCGTTTAAAAAGTACTTTTTGAAAAACTATTTTTATTTCATCTTATGTGCATTGGTGTATTGTCTGAATGTCTGTATGTAAGAGGGTATAAAAGTGCTTTTTAAAAAATGTCAATTTTAGGAAGAATTCTTTCACTTATGAGCCTTTTCAAGATTAACATGCTGCTAAATATTTTTTTATTTTATAAATTTTAGTGCATCTTTATGGATTCCCATTTAAATCTTTAAAGTGTGATGTGTATGTGATTGTGTATTCTATTGAAAACCACAATAGTGGGGAGAAAGGAGCATTTTGACAGATGTCAGTAAGACCAGCCTCATGTCTAAGAGTATCAACTCCTAATCTGATTCTGACTTGTTCCTTTCAAATTGTCTTTTCTCCATCACACACCACACACACTGAAATGCTATGCATTTTTCTGACCTTATCCAGGATGAGCTGACATAGAGTGGTAGTTAGTACCCACATATGTTCTAATTGCTGGCAAGAACTTGCCTGTTGTGGATTGCTCCCTCAAGAGGGGTTCTCTGACAAGGAGTAGAAAGAGGGGTGCCCTGACGAGGAGTAGATCATGTACTCAGGTGATATCAGGTGAAATCTTAATTAGTCAGATAAAGGCTAGAGCCTTTGATTGAACAGTGGAAGGAAAAGGTAGAGCTGAAAGTTTTAGAGAAGGGAGAGAAGGAGGAAGAGGGAGAAGACAGAAGATCAGATGGAGGATAGAGGGAGCAGATGGAGGAAGAGGAGGTTGAAGGTGGAGCAGACCCACATGGCTCCTCCAGGCCGCAAATAGCTAGGGATTTCATAGATGGGCAATAGAGTAGTGTACTGGAACATTTGTCCAATATAAGCATGCAGCTTGTAATTATATTATTGAGTTGTGTGTTCTTTGCATGGGCATTTTGGGGTTGGAGATTTACCTTTATAAATCTGGCTGGTATAGTATAAGTCTCTAGTGTTTTCATATCACAGGGCTAAGTGAACAGTAGTTGGTGCTCTGCAGGCCAGACACAGGGGGTGAATGGCCTGAGAAATGCTGAACAGGCAGCTACAGGGATTTCAGGTTAAACTGGTTTGGTTAGCTTAGCAAGCCAGCCTCAGGAGCCAGGGCAAGATGGCTGCATAGAGCTAGTCATGGGAGGATGGGCGAAACTGCTGATCTTGCGCATTGCCAGTCTTAGTGTGGGTTTTATTTAAAACTACATACTACACTTGGCCACACCCAGAACTGACTGAACATCACATGGATATACTACCAACTCAAGCTATGTAAAAAATCCACTGCTTTCTCTTAGATTTCTGAACGTGCCCCACTGTCATTACCATGCTCCTGACACAGGAGGATGATGACCAACCAGGGAAGGAAGGGGCAGGTGTCAGGTGCTAAGTGACTGGTCTTCTATGTACAATGCTTAGGATGTTTTTGTAAATATGATCATAGTACCACATGACTGAGGGTCATTTGTCAGCTGCACAGTGGTCCTCATCTTTGATATAGCAGCATTTATCATTCAACAAACTTTTTTATCCTACTCTGCTAATTCCAGCCATTTGCAGAGAAATCTCCAGCAAAGATGCATCTGAACTTTATTTCTAGTAAGAAGAAAAGCATTACAAAAAAGTTTTTTCTGGACTTGTGAACTTGGTAACTTTTAGTGAAATTCAGTGTGGAGCACTGTAATTCTAAATTGATGGTGTAGGTCAAAATATTTTATACAGGACACTTGAGGGGGGTCTAAAAAATGAGTTTCTTGTCTGTTTTCAATCATGATAGGTACGTTATATCTGCCAAACACCAAAACATTTCACATGTATCTTACCTCAAGCTCATAACAACTACACAAACACACACACACACACACACACACACACACACACACACACACTGAGAAACAAAGTATTCCTGTGTGGCAAGGGAAATATATTTCAGGCAATGTGAAATCCAGGAGCAATGTTCTTCAAACAATTTGGGGGAAAAAAAATGAACTGCTTTCTAAAAAGATTTTTCTAGCAAGCATTTTTCTCAGGAGGATAGATAGCAATTTATATACAAAGCATAGATATGCAGGATACATGCTCTCATAATTCTGGGGAAATGATATTCCTCTGAGATTGTACACTGGGTGACAGGAAGCTTGATAAGCTGATTGATTCAACTAAGGGAACTAGAATACCTGAAATAAGCCAATATTTGCAGTACCCCGAGTTTTCACAACTTAGTGTGACTCTGAAAGATTCTTTACTCTCTGCCACACAGTTTTGTGGCTTCATCAGTCACCTTATTTCATGGAAGCTAAATAGTTTGTTTGATTTTTACCTATTCTAAATGTAGTAAGCAAAGTATATTAAGTATTTTATCTCAAAAAGAAAAAATACAGACTAGTTCTCAAAACCACAAGCATTCACATCAGACAGTAACACAAAATGTAAATGATTCATATCACACTGATTGTAAAGACTCAAAAGTGAGAGAGATGATAAGCCTTTCTTTCTCCTCTTCAGTACATCTGTTTCCATCTCCTTCCATCCAAGGGATCGTGTACGGCCGTGTGAATCCCTCCTGCTCTAGCACCATTCAGTTTGCTGATACCCATGGACAGGGTTCTAACCCCAAGCCCTGCCCATCACTAAAGGGTGGAGAAACTCACAATGCCATAAGCAAGCTTAGATGGACAATAATTTTCAGTTCTTGTGGGAAGTTCAGTAGAGAGCTGGCACAGAATATTATAGAAGCTTCTCTCCATCACAGCTTGCGTCTCGTCCTCTCCTCTCCTCAAGCTACAAACTCACTGATGTCATTTTGTCATTTCTGTTTCAGTCTCATCCACAATCTGTCTGTTTCCTCCCACATTGACCCTTCAGTGTCCCTAGTAGAGAGACTCTGGTTTTTACCTTTAGGGCAAGCATATTGGATAAGTTTGCTTATTTGTTTGTTCTGTCTTTTACTAGGATTACATAAAGGGGTGCTCATTCTCTGTTCCTAGGTGAACACCTGTCCTCAGCAAGCCTCCCAGATGTGCCTAGACACCTGAATCCTAAGGGAAGGAGAGCTGAACTTCAAGAGAAGATCCACTTTGCACTATAACAAAAATTGGGAAGGAAGAATCCTGATGAATAATGGTCAGAAGAAAAATTAATAGAGGGCTGAAGAACTGGCTCAGCAACGGGGAGCACAACCATAGAGAGCTGACTCAGCAGTGGGGAGCACGACTGTGGAGAGATGGCTCAGCAGTGAGAAATACTGGGGGTTCTTCCAGAGGACACAGACTCAATTCCCAGCAACTATATAGCAAGTCAAGACTGACTGTATCTTCAGTTCCAGAAGATCTGAAACTCTCACACAGACAAACATTCAGGCAAAACACCCATCCACATAAAAATAAATAAAATATTTATAAATGAAAAATTAGTAGAAATAAGTTGTATATGTGAGATAAATGGAGCTTATCTGTAAAACTTTAAAACTCTTTTCTAAAATTTATTAAGATTAAAAAACATTGTTCTTTAGTACTGTAACTTTTTTATTTTATTATTTGTTAATAAAGATGTTTTAAACACCTGCATGTAAATCTGTGCACCACATGTGTGCAATGCTCACAAAAACCAGAAGAGGGTACCAGATGCCCTGGGGCTGGAGTTAACAGATGGTTGTGAGCTGCCCTGTGCATGCTGTGTGTGTGTGTGTGTGTGTGTGTGTGTGTGTGTATTTTTTAAACTTCTGTTTCTTCTCCCAAACATAGAATATACAATAGCCTGTAAATATTATCTATGTTATCTCATAGAGAGTAGTTAATGCACTTTAAGTCAGTGCAGAACCTCACCCTTCACAAGAAAAAATAACACAGTCCTTTTCTGGATGCTATGCCACAATATTGTCTTACACCTAAGACACTAATAATAATAACAAAAATTCAGGAGAGTCTTTTGGCACAAGCCTTGTTACCCAAGCTCCTTGGATAGCTAAAGCAACAGAATAGTGAATTCAAGATTTGCCTGGGCTAGAGGGTAGATTCAAGCACAATCTGGAAAACTTAAGAAGATGCAGTATCAAAAATTAAGATCTGAGGATGAATAGATAACTCAGTGGTTAAGAGCACTGACTGATCTGGCAGAAAACCAGAGTTCAGTTTGTAGAACGTACAACCACCTGTAACTCCAATTGTAGGGGACCCAACACCTTCTAGACTTTGCAGGCACTGGGCACATACATACTAAGTAGACAAACATGTGTAGGCAAAATACTCATAACAAAATAATAAATAAATTTTTAAGAAAATAAAATAGAGCTTCAGTGGGTTGCTGGTCTTATATGCATGAGACCCCAAATCCAATCTCCAATATCATAAAACAATTTTTAAAAATTGTCATGTTTCTGTTTCCCACTGAAAATGTACTGCATGGATGACCTGGGAATATTTAAATTTTCTATAGGAAAATCTAAAGCTTCTGCCCAGTTCCATCATTCACAATAAGAATTTAGGTATCCACAAACTCTGATGCTTATCTTTATTTCTATTTTGCAATTGAGCTTTATGCCCGTAGCATCTCAGGATGAACTTTATAATCAGAAGTTGTTTTTGATAAGTCAATGGAGCAAAGGGTGTAAGCTTGCAAAGACATATTACTATGATTCTTCCAAGGGAGATGAGCTTTGACAAGTTGTGTCAACTTGACAAAATAGAGTCACCTAAGAAGAGGGATTGGTACTTGAAGAGTAGGTTTGATCAGATATGTCTGTGAGGCATAACACTGTGGTTCTCTGACTGCAAGGCCTGTGGCCAGCAATATCTAAGAAAGTATTCTGAGCAAGGTAGGGAGACCAAGCCAGTAAGAAATATTACTCCATACTCTCTCCTTCAGCTCTTGCTTAGACCTTGTGTTCTAGTTTCCCTCAATGGTAGACTATAACCCGTAAGCCAAAAAAACCCATTCCCTTCCTAAGTTGCTTTTGATCAGTGTTTTATCATATATAGCAACAGAAACCAAACTACAACAGCAGATGTTATCGAAATTGATTCAGGACCAAGTTTCTCCTTCCATACTGTACTGCCTTTAAAAAACACAAACCCTGAAGAGACAATCAAGAGGTCTCTGAGGTTAACTGTTGTTATGTTTTGAATTATTTTTTAAGTTACAGAGCCCCATGGTGGGCAAAAGATTTTTGAGAGCCCACAATGGCAAGGTTAATGGAGAACTTTCCTCTATTGGCTTCTGCTGCATTAATGTGTTGACTTTGGTATGTTCAGTAAATATACTCAAGTTCTGGGGTTAGCATTTGCTAAGAAATGTGTTCAACACGTAAGTACCAATGAGAGTCCTCTGGTACAGTGTTCTCATTGATCACTTTTTCTAAAAATACTTCCATGAAACCTCACACCATTAATAGGTATTAGTAAAGCAAAGAAAGTGAAATTTGTTTTTGTCTTTTAAGACCAAAAACTCAAAATGAATCCTCTGGGTCTGCCTTCCTCATTCATCCATTATCTCATTCACTAGCTCATTCCTTCAACAAATAAAGCTTATCAAGTACAGTTTCTGTGATAGAAAAAGTAACTATTTTTACAAGTATGGGTTTTTAGATCAGAGAAGTCTTGAGTTGGAAGAGCCATTCACCAGCTCTGCCCCACAAAGGTTACAACATTGTCTATGTCCTTCTGTAAGACTCTGGGTAGCCTTAACTTAATGGAGACACACCTCTTCCCCCCTCCCCTGCCTAGTAAACACCATGGAGTCGGGGATTGATACAAAAAGAATTTATTTTTCCACCATGCTGGTGTTATCCTGCATACCAAGGAGGGGGAGAACGACCATGGGCAGCCCGTTCAGCTAGCTTTTATAGTTTTTAGAACAGCAGCCATTAGGCACAATGTGATTGGCAGAACAGTGTGACTTTTAAACTTATTGGTCTTTAGGAAAATAGGTAGTAGGGGCTTAATCAGCCCCTCCCTTCCAGCCTATGTGCTCTCTAACCTGTTTCTTCTAGGAGGGGAGGGGTGCCCATGTGCTTGGAGCCCTAGTGGAATTTTCCAAAGTTCCTGAGCTGACTTCTTCATTCCCCCCTTTTTCTTGTGCATGATTCAATTCTGAAGCTATTGTTTATAGCTATACGGCTTATACTCCTGGTCTTCTGTATCTAGTTCTTTGTATTTCTGCTTTAAGATCATTAGCTGTACTGTACCTATGCATTCCTTAACAAAAGCAACTAAACAGTTCAAAATGTAAGAGCCAAAAGTCAACAATAGCAGGAGAACAATTAAGGTCTTAACAAGGTAGATATGAGGGTGGTTAACCAAGGAGAGGAGTTAAACCAAGACTCGAACCAGCCCTGACTCTGTTCTTTCTCTCTCTTCCACTTGACTAACCTTTCTCTCACCTTGGCCATTGAATTTTTAACAGTTCCAGAATGGTCTGTATAAAAGCAACACTCTTCAGATAAGGCAACACATAGCCCTCCTTGCTGGAGGAAAAGTTAAGTCCAATCCCCTCCTACTCTATAACTAAGTCAGTGATTCTTTAAGATGACTGATGGAAGTTTCTATTCTCTCTCTATCTAAATCAATGGCTGCCCTCAGACTGTCATAATTTTCCCTTTTTAAGACCAAAGCAGAGGTCTCAGTGACTGTCCCAGCCACACCCAACCACAACAGAAGGGAGACAGTGAGTGCTATAACAGGTTTGGGGGAAGGGCACATAGGATAGAGGAAGGAACCTGAATCCAAAGGTACCACCAGACAGTCATGATCAAGGTCAAGTGATCTGGAGCTTGAGCAGATACTCCATCTTCTGTACCATCCAGTAGGAGTCTCTGGGGAGCGAAGCATCTGTAGGTTTCACATGGGAACCATGCACCCAGGCCACAATACCGTCTACCTTGAGGACTGTGGGAGTAGCTAGCAGTGCCAGGAAGGGTCCTTTTCATTGGGGTTCCAGTGACTGTGCCTGATGCCTCCTTACATAGATCCAGTCACCAGTCTAGAAGTGGTGAGGGGTCTCTGGCATCCCTGGAGCATTTAAAGCAGACAGTTTGGGCCAAATCTCATGCTGTGGGATACCTCTTGGGAGGGCCCAGTGGACACCAAGGGAGTTGGGGTACCACACAGGATCTCAAAAGGAATCAAGTTAAAATGGTAGAATGTGTTCCAGGCTCAGAACAGTGCCAAGGAGAAGGGCACCATCCAGTCCAAGTCAGCCTCTAAGGTCAGTTTAGTTAAGGACTCTTTTTTGGGTTATGTTCATTCTCTCTACCTGCCCCGAGCTTTGGGGACAGCACTCACAATGAAGTTTCCAATCTGTCTCCAATACTTTTGCCAATCCCTGGTTTACCTGAGAGACAAAAGCAGGACCATTGTCCAATACAATTACCTTGGGCACCCCAAAGCTCAGGAAAATTTTTTCTAATATCTTCTTAGCTACCATGGTAGCTGTTTCCTGCTTGGCAGGGAAAGCCTCAACCCATCCAGAGAAAGTATCTACAAACACTAGAAGGGATTTGAAACCATATTTTCCTGGCTCAACTTCTGTAAAATTGGCCTCTCAATATATTCCAGGCTGTTCTCCCTAGGTCTCTTGCCCTGTTTACTCTTGGCTGCACAAACATTCACTTGCTGGCATACCTTACACTGTTCTACTATCTTTCTGGCCCAGAACATGACTTCTATTATGTATACTTTAGGTCCCTTAACTGCTTGGACAAGTGTTTTATCCCCTAAATGAATTCATCTGTACATTTGGCATAATAAATCTTTTGCTTGTTTTCTGGAGAGCATTTTCTTTCTTGTGTGCACCATTGCCCTTCCTTCCCTATGTAATAGTTGGTAGGGGAGCTAGCAATCTGAGTCCTTTCTTCTTCAGTATATTCTAAGTGAGGCCATCTCTTAGTCCAGTCCTATTTCCCAGCAAGTGTTTCTTGCAGGCCATAACCAGGATAGGCTCCTGCATAGCCACTTCTTGAGCCACTTGATCTGCCTGGTTATTGTCCCAGGCCACTGAGTTTCTTCCATTCTAATGTCCTGGGCAGTGAATAATACATTTGCTGGATTTATTAGGGAATCCAAGAGAACCAGGATTTCCTGCTTGTTTCCTCTGATGTAAGCAGTCCTCTCTTGGCATATAGCCCTGTGGACATGGGCTGTGGCAAAGGCTTCATCAACATGTCAGGGGGTACAGGTGCTGGGAGGTAGAGGTTCTTCCCAGATGATATTTGTGCCATCCACCACTGCAGTACCTGCTCATCTCTGACCTTCATGGAGAAAACCGCTCCCACCTGTAAAGCAGGTTGTTTCAGGCTTTCAGCAGGGGTCAGTCAGAGAGGTCTCTCCTTTTGAGTCAGTTAGTTGTGATCCGTCCAGCAGGAAGTATATCTGGGCTCCCATTTTGGAGATTATGTCTTGCCCCAACAGAGGGTAGGGACAGTCTGGGATGACCTTAAATGAATGCGATACCCAGCCCATACCTAGGTCCACTGTTCTTTGGGTAGTCCATGAATACATTTTGGTGCCAATAGCTTCTTGGACCCAAGATCTTTTCTTGGAAATGGGGCCATGGGCTTAGAGGACCAAGTGTTGAGCCTCTGTGTCCACCAAGAATTGAGTGGGTTTCTTCTCCACTCACAGTTACCCTGGGTTTGGGTAGGGGGTTCAAACCCTGTCTTCCCTAATCACTGTGTCCACCCAGGGCTAACACCTTTGCCACTTGGGGGTGCTTTTTCCAAGGCCTTGGATTCCCCACACCTGGCTTCTGTTAGGGCATTCTTGGTCCCAGTTATAGTATTCGCACTGGTCCTTTCCTGTCTCTCTTCTCTCCTTTCCCTAACTACTGTAGCCAGGACTCTCTGTAGATTCCTTCCCTGTCACTTTTCTTCCTTTCTTTCTCTGCTCCTTCTCCTCCTCTGCCTCCCTGTTATGATAGACTTTGTCAGAAACCTGCACTAACTCCCTCAATGGCCTATCCTATCTTTCTAGCCTCTGAAGCTTTTTCCTGATATCTCTACTAGCCTTGTCTAGAAAAGCCATTGTCACAGTAACTTTATCCTCCTTGCTGCTGGAGTCATAGGTGTATATTGGCGAAATGCCTCCATGAGCAGCTCTAAAAAGGCTTGGGGTAACTCATCCCTGCTTAACCTCATGTACCTTGGTCAGATTTGTGGGTCATCATGCGGCTCCCTTGAGACCTGCCAGTGGAGTCTGGTGGTGGACCTTCAGGTGCCCCTTACCTTTTGCCATAGTCAGGGAAAGCCCGCTGTTGATGACACCCTAGTCAATCGATGGTGTCTGAGGGGGCATTCTTTCTTGCTTCCTGCATTATCCTCTCTCGCTCTTCAGTCATGAAGAGCACTCCCATGGATATGATCCTATGTGGGCTGATGAGTAAATAAAACAGTCTCAAACAGATTAATTGGTCCCTTGGAAAGGAGGAGGGGTCTCCTCCTGGTCCTCCCTCCAGTAAAGGGGAGTACAATAGCCCAGGTCCCATATGGGCTGAGGATCCTGGGACCAGTGTTGGTGCTGGCAGAGCCATGGGGGCCAGGGTAGGGGGATATGGAGGAGGGGAATCTTGGAGTAACAGGTTCACTGCTGAAGGGTCTTGGAGGATCAACTTCTCAGGTCCAGATCTCTCCTCCCATGCTTCCTTCTTCCTGATGGCCAGACCTATGAGGTAGGAAAGAAAGGCCCTTTTCTATGAGGTGGGTCCTCCACTAGATTCTCCTCCTCCTAGTTTTCTCCTCTTTCCCTGACTTCCCTCCAGTGGTTAACTAGGATGTTTAACAGGATAGGTTCAGTCTGTACAATGTCAAAGAAAAAAAAAAAGTTGTCCATTTAAGTCCGAGAACACAGAACAAGATACCAACAAACACAGAGGAAAACAATCAACAAACAGACAGCTCAACCCTGCCATGGGCAGGTGACTAGGTTCAAGAACACAGAGAAAGACAATCAGTACACAGTTCACCCCTTCCATGGGCACAGATAGTTCGACCCTTCCACAGATGCAGAACAGACTTGCTCAGCCAGCTCTAGTTGCACTGAGATAAACCAGGTGGCCCTGCTGATGTGTCAAGAGCTAGATAAACCAGGTTACAGCAAGACTTGCTGTTTTTAGAAGGAGAGGAGCCTTCCTGGCTTCTTCTGGGAGGGGAGGTGATGAGGCATTCTCCAGACCCCTGCCATTGCAATGTTAAGGCAAGTCTGCCTGCTGCACTTGACCAAAACACCATGGGCTCTCCAAGCCCCCTGAAGCTTGCATGCAAACCAAAAGTTCAAACAAACTTATAGACTCAGACTCTGACAAATATTAAGACAGACAACCGCAGTACTGGCTAGAGTCATTCCTCTGATCAAACTCTCTCCAGTGTGTCCCCACAGAGGGTTGAGTCCCAGCCAATGTACCAAATGTAAGACTCTGGGGAACCCTTAACTTACCAGAGACCCCTCCCCCCAAGTGAACACCATGGAGTCGGGGATTGATGCAAAAAGCAAGAGGAATTTATTGTTTCACCGTTCTGGGGTTGCCCTGCACACCAAGGAGGGGGAGAACAACCATGTGCAGCCCAGTGAGCTTTTGTAGCTTTTAGAGCAGCAGCCATTAGGCACAATGTGATTGGCAGAACAGTGTGACTTTTAAACTCATTAGTCATTAGGGAATGAGGTCATAGGGGCTTAATCAGCCCCTCCCTTCCAGCCTAAGTGCTCTCTAACCTGTTTCTTCTAGGAGGGGAGGGGTGCCCATGTGCTTGGGGCCCTGGTGGAATTTTCCAAAGTTCCTGAGCTGACTTCTTCACTTCTAGCTCCATCTGCTGATCCGTCAGCATCTCTCACTACATAGTTACTCGATGATGATGATGATGATGATGATGATGATGATGATGATGATGATGA
>JADRCH010000030.1:8545316-8586778 GCA_019843965.1 Rhynchomys soricoides
GATGATGATGATGATGATGATGATGATGATGATGATGATGATGATGATGGAGCTTACAGGTGTAACTTGTCCTGGCTCAGGAAACTGTAATGTCCTTGTTATATTACTAGATAACCGACCCTTTATTAACTTTTCCTCGGAACCTGAGCACATGTGTCAGATGTTATTTCCCTGAACCTTGTATACAGAGCTGGATACCCTATCTATGACTGCCTCAAAGCTCTTGATTCCTATCTGTCTCAGGCACCATGTTATGGCTTATATGGAAAGCATCCTCCACAGCCTTATGTATTTGAACATTTCATTCAGTGGCACAATTTGTGAGATTAAAGAACCTTTGGGACATGAGCCAAGCAGAGGACTGTAGGATTAGGCACTGAGGATTATATACTAGTCCTGCTTCCATCCCAAGCAATCTCTGCTTCCTAATCCAAAGGACTTCAAGCCATACAAGAAGCTCATACTGCAGCTGAGCGAGACCATCTGACATATATCTTCTTCTTCCTTATCAGGCTTTAAACTGTGAGCCCAAATTAATCTTTCCTCCTTTAAGTTGCTTCTTTCTGGTATTTTTTTCATAGAGATGAAGAAAGTAACTAAACTGATATGTTCTTACATGTGAAAGACCTAGGAGATACATATATCCTTTCCAGAGACCTTCTCTAAAATAATCTTATGATCTCTCTCTCTCTCTCTCTCTCTCTCTCTCTCTCTCTCTTTCTGTCTCTCTCTCTCTCTCTCCACCGTGTGTGTGTGTGTGTGTGTGTGTGTGTGTGTGTGTGTTCCTTATGGATAACCCTATCTTTCTGAAAAGCTTTGATTCTTTATTTTTTGAATAGTCATAAAGTTGCCAAAAGTGTCAATTGTTTACCTGGTACTCTATGTCATTCTATTATTCCATCTTAGGTCGAATATCAGTCACAGCAACTGTAATGTCACCACAGAAAATGGCTGCTAATAAATGTCCACAAGGTAGTAACATTTGAAAACTGAATGCTTACTTTAACCAATATAATATTTGATTTAAGCTAGACTTATCAGTGACTACTAAAAGCAGTGATAAAAATGTGGCTAAGGAAAAAATTTCAAAACTTCTGGTGAATTATACAATGAGTCATTTAAATTTTATAAAGAAAAATGTATGATTTTGCATATGAGACTTCTGAGAGCTACCTGCTTAACTGGGAGATCAAACACATGACAAATAAAAAACCATCTGATGCCCTATGCCTCTGAAAAGAATAGGCCATGAGATACACATCATCTTCTGTCAATATGTCTTGTCAAAGTGTTTATCTGGTGTCTCATCACAATCCTCCATCGACTTCTAGGAGAATTAAAGAGTAGAGGATAATGTCAATCGACACAGTAAAGAAAAGATCTAGGTGAAATGGACAATCTACAAGATTGGTGGATCTCTTCAAAAGCCAAGGGCAGAGAAATATGGTATAAAAGAAAACAAAAACAAATGAACATATATGTACATATATTATACGTACATACACCCACACACACTCAGAAAAGTAAACTTTATGCATCTTAATTGGATTCTAGATTTCCTATGCAACTACAAGAGACATCAGGAAATACCTGAATAAACTTTAAATAGGAATTGGACGACATTATATATTACTGCGATTTCCTTAAGCTTTATAGTAGATTGTAATTTTTAGAAGAGATGGTATGTCCATTTTACTTTGATGTAGCAGATTCTGAATTCTTACTTTAAGGGGTTCTATGTTTTGTGATTGTGTGTATTCAAGGAGAAAGGCCATTACTTTGCAAAAGTGAATGATTCAACTCCAAATCTTGATGCTGTATGTGAATATTTATTATTCTGTTGTGTCCATATTTTATAGTTTTGAACTTTTTCTTTTAAAAAATTGTCAAAAACTGAAGAGCCAAGTGATATTTATCATAAAAATGTATCAAGTAGTGGTGGTTATAGGACATTGTCTAAGAACATTTCCATGAATGTATTTTATGGACCATTAATCAAGAGCTCTGTCAGAAAAAAAGAATTTTCAAGGCCTGATATGTTTGTGGATCATGTACAATAACTTCCCCTAGTGGGACTGGACATTTACATATTGATGATGGTAGAACGTGCTGAACAAACTCTTCTTTGCCTTTAAGATCTAACTTCAGGAAATGGTGTTACAGATGATCCGGTCTGAAAGCAGCCAGTCACAGCTGCAAAGTATAGTGCTTTGAATTCAGAAACCATAATATACAAATGGACAACTCTTGCCTCTGAGCAGAAATCAAATGAATGAAGTTGGTTAGACACATGAAGTAGTTTAGGTGTCTCAGTTAAAAATCAATCATTAATACTAAAGAGAGGAATGTTTGTTGACGATCAAATTTCAAGCATAGTAAAATCAGGAAGCTTCATTAAGAATGTCTAATATTTCATATTGCTACTTTGCCCTAGGGTTCTTAATGACTAGAATGACAGCTAACCTGTGCTATACACCATGACAAAATTTAAGATAACTTGCCAAATGCTCATCACCCAAATGTGCCCCAAGATATTTAATTGAAATCAAATTTTATAAGCCTGTCACTGAATAGGATTTAGGTGGGTTTGATGCCATTTCCCACCTTGTCTTGTTAATAACAGAGCATATGAAAGGGAAACAACACTATGACGTGATCATTCATTTTTGTTTGCAACATATCATTGAGCCTAACAGTTTTTTGTGGAAAGCAAGGCATGAAGAATTCAGATGCAAGGAAGTCTCAATAATGATTTTTGCATATTCCTCCAGTGCTGCATTTATTTCATGAAGTACCTGCCACAAATTAAGGCTCTGAAAAGCTCAGCCAAGTGCTGATATGAGCCTTCCCTCATTAATGGTAAGGGTAGATGGCCATCATCGGTGGATACATTCATAGAAACAGCTGCATCATTGCAAGGTTGCATAACCTAGTGAGCTCACTTTAGAGGACAGCAGGAGATCAGCAGATAATTTATTCTCTTTAGAACTCTAGATAAACCTCCCTCATGTGCTACTCCAGACCTGAGGGTTGTTAGTGTGAATGAAACAAATATAAACAGTTTTGTACCCTACACTCATCAAGCAAAAATATCAATATAAAAGTCACTTGTTTCTTGGCAGCCTTAAGTATAAAATGTATGAACACCAAGAGGCTCAGACATATGCTGGGAGAGAATGATGTTTGTCAAGGAAACCTTTCTGCAACACAACAAAGAAAGAAGAAAAGATCAATCTCTCCAAAGGTCATCTTCCTAATTTATAAACATGGGGACACAGGAGAAAGGCAGTGACAAGAAAACAGCCTCAAAGGACCAGCTAGATGGCTCCATAGATAGGTGCGTTTGCCGCCAAGCCTGATGGACTGAGGTTCATGCTAGGACCCTCATGATGAAAGAAGAGAACTGATTCTTGCACGCTGTCCTCTGCCACAGATGTGTATACACACACACACACACACACACACATGCATGCACACATACAAACACACACACACAAAATTTAAAGAGCGAAATCAAGAGCTCTGTTACACTGTGTTTATGATTCAATATTTTGCTAAATCTTCTGAAATGTAAGTAAATTGTCGGGTCAACAATTTTGGTTTCCCCATTCCCTCCTCAAAGAAAAGTATTCTCTTTCAGGATTGTTCATGCACGGAAGGCAATTCTGTCCTGCTTTCCAGAACTATACGAGGATGCCTACAGGAGACAGCTCCGAAACACAAGAGTCAAGAAGACTACTGGGTCCTCACCAAGTCATTTTTACCTGAAGATTAACTTTTTAAAACTGTAAACTTTAGACATTTCTTACTCTTCATGTTCAAGGCCCTGAGTTCAATGCCCAGTAACTGGAAACTTAACACAAATTCTTCTAGAATTCTTCTTGCTATGGGTTTAAAATGGCTGCTTGTCCCCAAAGGTCCTTTTGTTGAAAGAATTTTCACTGTGGCAGTGATGGGACTAGGAACCTGTAGTAGCTTGTGTTCTCATGCTAATTATGTTACTCAAAAGCCTGTTTTCAGTGTCCTGAATGTAGGACTAAAGGAAACCTGTTCCCAGTTAGTTTTTGACTGGTCAATAAACTTACTGCTGACCAATGGCTGGGCAGAGAGACAAAGGTAGGACTTTTAGGAATCCTGTGAAGTGACTGAGGAAGGAGATAGAGGGCTTTCCACCATAATAAGGCTATAGGAGATGGACCATGCTGGAAAGGTGCAGGAAGGAAAGACAGACAACATATAGGTACAGGGGGAAGGCAGCCCCACGAGGGCTGTCCAGCAGGGTCAAGGACAGCAAAGATGAAATAGAGATTTAGTATTAACTCAGGAATATAAGAGGGAGTATGTGTTAGCCACATGGAGTTAGGGAGTGGCCCAGCCATTGAGGTGCTTATGGCATATTAAAAATAAGGCTGTGTGTGCGTGCGTGTGCGTGTGCATGTGTGTGTGTGTCTTTAATTCTGAATCCAAAACTTTTAGGTGGGCTGCGAGGAGTGCACATGCACCCGCTGGGGAGTTTAGCACAGATTAAAGTACTGTTGCTTCAGGAACCTTTCAGGAACAGGAACCCAGAGAGAAGTCAGCAAGCCATGGGGACCCAACCCTTGTGAATAGGCAAGTGGAAGGTCACAGGATTACCAGTTTGCTGGGCTAGGTTATTACAGCAAGAGTTGGTTATTAAAAGAGGATACCTTGCCTCTGCCCAGTCTCTGGCTTCCTATCTCACCATGTGATCTCTTTTGCAAATGCTTGGCACAAAGTGGTACGTGGGCTGGGAATGTGACTCAGTGGTAGATTTCTTACCCTGCATGTTTAAGGCCCTGAGTTCAATGCCCACTATTATGAAAATATGAAAAAAAAAAATCCTTAGAACATAGCAAGATTTAGGATATGCAGTTTTAATAGTTAAAATAATAGTGCTCAAACTAATCCTCAAGTGGGCTTTGGCCCAACCTCACTCTAATGGCTTTCTCTACCTGCTGTAGAGTTGGGGTTCCCATGGCCCCTCTCTCCTTCCTTTCCACTCTCTAGGGTGCTAGCCTAAACTAGGATGCTAGCCTAGACTAGGATGCTAGGCAAAGACTCTTTGCCTAGACCCTTGGCCATTTGTATTTCTAAAATGGAGCAACTGCACTGACATTTTATTTGTTTATCCAGCACAGTAGAGCCTTCTGGGGTCTACAGCCCCGGTACCCAACATACTAACTGTGAACTGGAGGACACCAAGACAAGCCATACAACATCCACATTTGCATATGGATTGTGGAGACTGTGGAAACAAGACAACCACTTTCCTCTGGTTCCCAGAGAACTATAGGTCAGTTTCAACACCTCCTAACATTAATCCCCAGATCCACCCTTTGTGGGTAAGGGGAATAAACTCATATATAAGCAGAGAAGATTACTTTAAAGAGAGGTATGTTCTATAATTTAAAGAAAATAAGAAAAGAAATTACTGCTTGTTGTTTTTCTAGATTGATTGTAGGACAAGGAAAACCAAACTTGAATGTATTTAGCTGATGTTTATCTGGGTACTCTTGGTGCCCACCTCATGGCATGGTCTAGTTATTTCTAAAGGAGCACAGATGGGTGAACAAGCACAACCCTCTGCTGCTGAAAATGACGTCAGCATAAACAATAAACTTTAGGTGGAAATTTTTAATATGAATGAAGTCACAGTAAAATGATGGAGAAATCGAAGATAAGGCTCCTGGTGTGTCAATGTTAAACTATGCGAACAACACAGGCAGCATGTCGTCAGTGCAGATAGTCTGAAAAAGGTGGAAATTGCTTTGAAAATCACACAAAATTTGAACGCTCAAAAAAGGCACTGAGAACACTTTCAGGATAAGGTTTGATAGAAGGGAGAGAAGAGAGTAGAGATAACAGTAATCAGAAAACAGGAACCAAAAAATAAACTTTATAAATGATTGAAAAAGACTCTCAACATTTATATCTTAACAGGACCTTTGTTTCTCTCATATGTGTTATGGATCTGTGCATAAACATGTATGTATTTAAGCCCTAGCTATCGTACTGTATGTACTATTTTAGACAGTTACTGCATGATCTTTATTGGATCATGATGGGAAGACATTGATAAACATTATGGTCATTGTATATTCTCTGAGTTTTACTTATTGAAGTCTTCTTCACTGAATGGAAAAGAGAAAACAGGGAAGGGAGAGAAGATGTGATTCAGGTCATTTGGCAAGTTGTATTGCCTAAGGCATCTCTCTTAGGGAGTTGTAATGGTTGTTAGTGTTTACAAAAAGGATTTCTACCTTCTGCCTTCAAGGCACATGGTAGCTAGACTCGGACATCCTACCCTCTCTGCAGGCTTGCAGGCAGTTCTGGCTGATGATTTGGGGGTGGCGTAATGAATTGTGAGGACAACTTATTTAGTTGTCAGTACTAGACCTTGTCAGTTCCATACCCTTCTGAACTGTGGTTTCCATCACTCCCAGTGGTGGTTCACTGACACTCTGTCTCATGATGAGCTTAACTGTGTAAGTTGAAAACACAGCTTTCTTCTTCAAGTCATTAAAAGTGTGTCTTTGTTTATTGTTGTAGTGTAATATAGTCCATTCTAATACCGAAAATGGTACCAAGAAGTGGGACATTTCCATAAACAAGATAGAACATGTAGTTTTGGTTTGGAGGTAGGCAGCATGTTGTAGGACAGAGAGAAAGCTGGCATGCCACATTAAGGAATGGGCAAGCACTTGGTAAAACTATCACCTACAGTCTAATGGTATACAGGAGCTGGCTCAGATCCAAGAGCACTAACAGGATCTCTGTAAAACTCTGAATTTTATGATATCAGGGTGGCAACTTGGATCTGCTATAGCAGGAGAAAATATACCAATGAAATTGGGAGCACCATAAATCATGACATTTGGGTTTTTTTTTTTCCTCAAGAGATAGCTATTAAACATCGACAAAATGCTGACTACAATAATTTAAAGGCAGGTCTCACACCTAACAAATACGTGTTTCTGGGAATGGCCAGCATCTTCCTAGAACATTAGCCATAGTGGATGTGTGCTGTACCATGCACTGTATTGAAAAGGGAAGGCAGGGTGTGAATAAGCCAGGGCCATCTAAAGGCCAGCACAGCAGGCATGAGAAGCACATATCAGGGATGGATAGAAGAAGTACAGGATGCAAATGTTTCTCAACTCCAACCTAGGAAGGATAAAACCAAGACTTATTCTAAGCTAAGAAAACCTAGTTTCGTGCAAATGGCAAATTGAGCATAAGTCCTTGATGCTTTTCTTACAGTTTTCTGAATAAATTAAGAAGAAACCCAGTAACTACTTTGATTTGGTCAAAAGTATTCTATAAGAAACCAAAACCAAAAAACAAAAAACTTAAAGTATGTCTTTACCTCAAAGTCAAGACTGTGTGAACATGCACATATGAATATATTCACATACATGCATAGTGTGTCTGCTGCCAAATGGAGGTGACTCAAATAAACAAGTAAAAAAGAATCTGAGAAGTAACAACAAAAGAAAGATGCCAAACAAATCAATCAACCAAACAATCAGGATCATAAGAGATGAGAAATGGAGGAAGACAAGAAGGAGCATGGGTGAGATAGAGGAGGGGGAGATGGGGAAGAGAGAGATGGAGAGAGGAGGAGATGGAGGGAGGGAGTGATGGGAGAGGGAAGGGGAGATAGAGGAAGAGGGAGATTGAGAAAGGAGGAGAAGGGGGAGGGAGGGAGAGATGGGGGAGGGAGAGCTAGAAATTGTTTATTCTCCAAAACTGACAAGTGACTCTTGGGCTTCTGTCTCTGTGTAGGAAGCCATTTGAGAAGCAGTCCAATCAATCTAAGACAAAACATATTCTTTAACCCCACTTCACATGGGAGGAAAGAGGATTGTATGAAAGCCAGAACCTCACAGAGGACAGAATAGGGACCATGATGAGCAACTGACTAGAGTGCTCCTACAGCAGAACCAAGACTAAGCTAAGATGTCCATGGAATTTCATAACTTCTGTGAACCATAAATTCCAGGAATCTTATTTGCTTTCCATTTCCAAGCCTCAGTGGTTACTTTGTTATCCTTCCCCATTGTTGTGTGTCAGATAGGATCGGGAGGATGCACATTAACCTTTAGTTCAAACAGGTATAACTGAAGAAGACCCACATGTAAACCTAACAAATCTCTATAGTTCTGCTCCACAATTTAAACCACCTCAAATTATTCAAAGAACTTGAGCTTTAATTTGCTGTTAAGACTTGTTGGAACTTTCATATTTTCTATCCTGGGTTGAGAGAGAAAATACTTTGGTTGTAAAAAATAATCAAGGGAATATCTGCACCCAAATAGAGTGTGGTTTTCTTGAGTGATGGTCACTGTATATTTCCAGTCGCCTGCCTTTCACTCACAGTACTTGGCTTGCTCCTCCTTGGTAGGGCTATTAAACCCAATCTGGCAAATGAGGCTTTAAAAAAGTAACACTTCTGAGGCAGAACATTTACCAGGCTTTGCTATCCATCTAAAGGTCATTTGCTCTCTTCCATAATCACTGGAAATGTCCCAGATACTGGAGGCTCCAAATACCAGCAGCCTGAAATGCAAACCTGTAGAGATCTTCCTTGCGATGTGTAAAGGAAGTAAGACATGAGCAGAAAAATGGTGCAGCAGGTCAAGGTATTTGCTGCCAAGCCTGAGACCTGAGTTTAAAAGAGAAACTTTCACACATGTTCTGTGGCATGGGCATCCACACCTGGGGTGGACACCTACACAGTAAATAATAAATTAAAAATCAATGAATAAATATAAAAAATTCAGGACAAGACAATGAACATTGTGGAAAATGCATGACACACATATACATTCAGATTTCCATGCTGATTTATTGACTTACATTATCTTTCTGAAATCTACCAAAACTAGGAAAGCTTGAGCTTTCTTATTCGTGTTGTATTTCACTGAAGTAAGTGACTCCGCTAAGCTCAGCTGTGTAGCAACACACATTGCACAGATTTCTTTCTACTGTTAAAGAAATAGGAGGAAACAAAGAACACCACTGAAGGAAACCCCGTGGCCTGGTGTGCCTGGGAAGGTGGCATCCAGTGCTTGTTTCCTTAGATAGCTACTCTCTGCCTCATCTAATTTTACTAATAATTGCTGCTCTCTTCTCGTGATTACTCACATCGAGTACTCTATAATGGAGAGTAAGCATTGGAACTATTCTTTTTTACCTATCAGAAATCATTTTCCAGGTCTGATGTTTCCTACTGTTAGTATCTTACTGCCTTTTTGCCCTGTTGGTTTTACACATAATACCCATATTTTATTCCTTTGCCTCACTCAAATAAGACATAATCACAGACCATGGAAAGGGTTCAATGGTGTTACTGGATCCTTTTACTATTGATTTGTAGGTTCTTTGATCAAATTGTGTTCTAATTAAAAAGAGAACTGTCATATGACCCAGCTAAACATTCCTACTTTTACATTCAAAGGAAATAAGGCCAGTCTAGGTAAGAAATATCTAAATAAACAACATCCCTAAATATCTATAAATAAATATCTAAGTAAAAACCATCAGTGTTTGCAATGACCATGTTATGGAGTCACCTGCCAAAGGATGAGTAGATAAGAAACAGATGAGCTATACACAATAAAGTATTATTCAGGGTCAAAGAACAAAGTCACATCATTTGCAAGAAAATGGACGGTGCTACGTAAAATACTCCAGACAACTACCATAACGTCCCTCTCACATGTCAAACCAAAATTTTAAACATGGAAGAAAGCCTGAAGCAGTAGAGAAAGTCCAACAGAGAAGTAAGGTGATGTGGGGGGAAGGAAGGAGAAAGAAGTGTAGTTGAGGGAAAATCACAGTATGTGTGTGTAGAAATGTCAGGAACTCATTAATATGTGCAATTAAAATACATTATCATTATCATAATATTACCTTCTCAAATATTAGTACTAGGCATACTAATGTGTCCCATGTGGATCCAGTTCTAGCACATAGCATGCCCTCATACCTACTGACATTTGTTTTAATAATCAAAATCTGAGACTTTCAGTAATGCCACAGCTTGATGCTCTAATAATTAGATGCTCTCATCTCCAGAATAAAATGAACCATTTCCAGCCAGTCTTTAATTGTAGATACAGCATTTCTCAGAACACAGAGGATCACTGTTAGATAATGCAATGTTTTCTTCTTGGATTTGTAGTCGTAAAAAGTAGAAAAGCATCCAATAGAAGTATAGAGATACAGGTGAATTGGGGAAATATCTAAAATATCTTGGTAACAGATAAACATGGCTGAATTGGCTGATGGTCTTCATCTAGACTCTCTACTGAATAGAGGCTTCAGGGTAAGGAAGAAGTGTTCAGTCACAGACACCATTCTTTTCTCTCCAGCTTCATGACACAAATTTTTGGGTGTTTACACCACAGCCATTTTTACATCTTTTGTTGGCTAATTGCCATATGGCTGTAATGTCTACCCCATATGACTGTATATGTCTACCCCATATGACTGTATATGTCTACCCCATATGACTGTATATGTCTACCCCATATGATTGTATATGTCTACCCCATATGACTGTATATGTCTACCCCATATGACTGTATATGTCTACCCCATATGGCTGTATATGTCTACCCCATATGACTACACATCTCTACCCCAGTATCAGTTATATTTCCAGTTGCCATGACAAAAATACCTAACAGAAGCAACTTAAAGAAGAAAGAGTTTGAGGCTGGAGAGGTTAATAGTCAAGAATACTAACTCTTCTTCCAGAGGAGCCAGGTTTCGTTCCCAGCACCCACATAAAGTGGCTCCCAACTACCTGTTACTGTGATTCCAGGGGATCCATCTGCACTAACATGGTATACACACACTAATTAAGGCAAACACACACACACACACACACACACAAGTAATAATTAAGTAAGGGTAATGTTGGGTTACAGTTTGAGGGTATACCATGGCATGGAAGTCTTGCTCTGAGCAACTTGGGGCAGCCAGTCGCATTATACCCATAATCAGAAAGCAAACAAGGATGAACATTGGTGCTCAGTTCACCCTCTCCTTTTTATTCAGCCCAGGATATCAGCCTGTGGAACAGTGCCAAACACATTTAGGGTCCATTTTCTCACCTCAATTTACCTGGCATAGAAACGTTTCATAGACTTTCCCTCATGGTGAACCTAACTCTCATCAAGTTGGTAAGATTAGCCATCATGACTCCTTTGAAAATTCCACTTACCTTTTGAAAGGACGACAGTAGCAAGTGCTTACATGGCCCAGTTCTAAGCAAGGCTGAGACAGGGATATGGATTGGAGGCTAGGGGAGATTCCCTCCCTGATGGAAAATCAGCATGTAAGGAGATGGTCTGTTTTTCCCAACTCAATGTGCGATGACGCATCTGGATGGGAATGTGGCATGTAAATGCCACAGCTTTTGTGGGACAATGAGCTGCAAAGGACAAACTGTCAATAGGTAGTGACACAATGAAACCAGCTGGAGAGCCTGAGGTTCTCATGGTTACACCTGGATTAAATTCTGCAAAGGGCTACCTGGTACCTGGCTCCTAAAGGCCTTACCTGTTAGGCACTGTCCAAACTTCCCTCACTTGTACCCTATTCAACTTACAGGAGCATTGTCATCTTACTGAGAGTAACTTGGTCTCAGACTTTAAATTTTTTTCTATGAACCTTTGCTTTCCATGTTGCTATAGAGTTTCGATTTTTCATCCTTGTCTTATAAAAGTTTTAGTAGAAAATTCTGCATTAATGACACTAGCAAAATTTTATTAAGGAAACATTGTACTTGTCATCTTGTGTTGGCTCTGTGAAAAAGACCACAACCCCTACTTGTTTCAGTCTTCCTCCTCTGCACACCATGACACAAATAATCTCATTGTCTCTCATGTGGCTAGTGTCTTAATAAGGGGTTTAACATGCATTAATGCATTCGATCCTCAGTGCAAATCAATTTGATGGATATTTATTGTATACTTAATGAGCTCAAGCCCCTGGGATAAACACTAGAGTGAGGTAGACAGGGAGGAAATATGATCACTGCTTCCACAGACACAGAGATAGACTGAGCTGGTGGCACGGCTCTCCTAATGAGATGATGCGGGTGCAGGCCTACATTGAATCACGTGCAATTTACTCTCAAACTAAGAAAGAAGCAGTCAGTTCTCAATCAGAGGAATCTGTGAGCTTATAGCACACTTTGGCATGCCATCCAAACCAAATGTTCTCATAATCTTCTACACAAAGAGCATATTCCTATGATGCTGGAGTAAACTATGTAACATACCAAGAGACAACTCACACGGTACACACCCAAAGTCACATTCTGTGCTGTACAGGCAAACTGCCTCAAAATATGTGATTTCAGTGTTCATTCATCTCCAGCAAGGAGCTAGCAAACCTATGTACTATGGCTTGTTCTATGTTTAGAAATAGGAAACATGCAAAGCTCTCTGTGGAGACTTCCTGGTTTGCTGATTTATTCTTTTGTATAGTCAGTGTCACTTGTAATAACAATTTGGAATGATTATGTGTAGTCATGACCAGCACATGCAAAAATAGAAGGCAAGTAGAGGAGGGATGAAATTTTCAAACAGAAGGAAAGAAAGAAGCCTTTAATTTGATCCTATCTATACGTGCTTTTAAAGCGGAGTTCTAATACATAGCCTAAGCTTTGTCTCCCATGGTGTAGCCCCAGTAAGCTTTGAACTCACCACCCTCCAGCCTCACCCTCCTAAGTGCTAAGATTATGGGTGTGAAATTCACTGTGCCCTGTTTACACCTCTCTTATTTTGAAACAGAGCCTTGCGCTGTAATCTGGCTTGGCCTGGAGTTTACAGTTCCACTGCTGGCCTCCATAACGTGTGTGCTAAAGAACCTAGCTCTGCTTATTCATCCTTTCTACCACTCGGAAGGAAGGCATGGTTCATATTAGCAAGTGACATTCTACAGTATCACAACCACTGATTGTTCTTTTCAATTTAGACAAGTGTGTAATTGTGCTTGTGTTTGTGTGTGTATTGCAATATGTGTGCATGGGGAAAGTGTGAAGGGCTGTATACCCTGTATATGCTAGAAAACATCAGTGGTCCTCCACTGTTCTCTACACAGACAATGTCTCTCACTGAATTTGAAGCTCACCTTCCTCTCACAGACTCTCACGAGGTTGGCAGGCAGCAATCCCCCACCACATGATCCTTCTGATTTTTCCACCTCCCATTCACCCCCACAGCACTCAGGCTATGGGCACAAGAAGACATATTTGTCTGTTTTTGTGTCATACTGGAGATCAGACTCCAGACTGTCGTACATGCATAGCAAGAGCTCTTGTGTACTAAGATGCTGAAGCCCCCAAGACTGCTTTTATACCTACTATTTTAAAAGTTAGAAGGCTAAAATTTTAAATGTGTTCTAATAAGTTTTGCTATTATTTAATTATAAAATTGAGGTAGGAAAACAAGATAGGAAGATTTAATTAAATTAACAATAATAAAAGGAGACTGCATAGGTCATTGGAAACTTACTTCTCAAGAATAAAATACTTGAGATACAGCCCTTAAAACATTGTTTTGAGGACTTTTGGGAGTTTTTTCTCCCTTTCTGTTTGAAGAGTAAAGCACTTTAGTTGTATTCAACTGAGATACCCTTCATTTCAAAGGACCAGTTTGCACATACCTAAAATGATGGGTGTTCAGTTGGTATGAAAAAGCATCTTGACCCAAGACACAGGAAACACACACAGCCACAAAGCTCAAAAGAGGATTTTTATTGAGATCATTTATTCAACAACCTTACATTTCTGAAATCTAAAACTCATGCATGGTGTTAGTTCTGAATTCATGCAGAATAGAAGACTGGGCCTGAAGCTTCTTACAATTTTGTCCCATTACTTAGCAGAAGAAGAAAGGGCTCTTCAACACACCCACAGGTAATGTGGTCATAAGGAGTAAGAAGGAAGGTGAATCACTCACCCTGAGAAGATACTATGAGATTTCCAAATGGCCCTGTTAGCAGCGGAAGCAAATACGAGTAAGAACTTTAAGCTGTGTTAAAGTGCATCTGGAAGTGAGAAGCAATGGGTGAGAGCTCAGGATCAGAAGCAGCGGAGATTATGGAGTCCCAAAGAGATATACAGACATCGCTGACCTCCAGTTACACAGGTGTCAAGAACGGTCCTGTGGCTGGGGATAAAGCAAATAGTGACCCCAAGATGCACAAGCAAGAGAAGCCATCGCATGAAAAATTCGTGCAGCATTTCTGAAATGTGTGCCTGTATTAATTCAAGGAAAATATGTGGAATTTAGAGAGGGCTTAAAGGGGCAACTATGATTTTGAGTGGAACAAACACATTTTAAAGCATAGGACTTTGGACTTAGTTATAGCAAGTTAATTGGGATCAGATGTCAGCCTCATGTATTCCCAGAGGAGGTAAGCTGGCCTACATTGTGTGAAGGTGCTTCTAGCCTGCAAATATTAGCTGCCTGGTTGCTACATTTCAGAAATCCTAACCAGCAGAATGTTATTAATAGCATCACAAAAGAATACAGATAAATCTGATACAGTTCAATAACTATTAAAAATACCAGTATAAAAGAAGCCAATTAGTCTCTGAATAAATATCTCTAGTGAAGAAGTGTTTAATTTCTCATTATGATAATGATGATGATGATGTTGAGGGAGATGGTGATACAAGATATGGAAGACATTACGATGACCATGGTGATGATGTAATGAAGATGGTGGTTATGTCAGGGATTGTGATACATGATAGTGGTGATGTAATGATACTATGGTAATGATATTGGTGGTGATGATGACAGTCACCATCATCATGGAATATAATAGTGATGATATAGTGGTGGTGGTGATGATCATGATGATCATGATGATGGTGATAATATATAATACAGACAAAGTAATGGAGATGATGAAATGATGTTACATTGTGATATGATGGTTATCATACAATGACATAATAGTGACTGTAAGAGAGATGATAGCAGTGGTGACTGTGCCAGTCTTTACAGTTAGGTGGCCAGTTATTACGGTTCATACCATTCTGCTAAAAGTCTTAAATCATGATAATATTCAGCCTATGTTTCAATAGGGAAATTGGAACCTACAGTGGTTAGAGCATTTACCATATTGGAAGGGCAGATCATTTACTACGTGAAGACTGACTTTCATGACCTTGAAGCCCATGCTCAGAGACACGCCAAGGTCACATGCAAGCAAATCCTGGGTTCTGGACACAGATCTATCTGACTTTTAGAGCTTGAGCATTCACTCTGTGTCACACAGTTCTCCTGCTGATACTCAGAGGTGTTTGCCAGGCTCTTTCTCTAGCTTCTGCATTGTAGATATGCTATTCATAGAAGAATTTGGCAGGCTCCTAATAAATATTCTTTAACTAAAAATAATTAACTTTATACAATAGCAAGCTGCATTATAAACAAAGTACAATTGAAAGATACAGAAAGGAAGTACCATGGAAAGCAAATCTAATAAAATAAATATTCACCTTTACCACATTGTTACCTAGAAAGGCCAGGGGCAACCAATTCCTTTGTAGTTATCTCTGTAGGCTTGAATAATTTTCTCTAAATGTGATCACCAAGTCACTGCCAAATTCTTATTATTTGGTTTTTGTTATGAGAGGGAAATGGCAGGGGTCCAAAGCTCTATCCTCTCAAAAGTGACCAGAAGCCATGGACAAGCCAAATGAGTATCCTTCACCAGAATACTGCTGTCAGCTGTGAATGTGACCCGCTATTTACCTGGGTTTTAACGAAGGCCTACAAGATGAGGAACATAAACGCTTCACTGGCATCTGTTCACCTCTGAGCCTGACTTTAAGAAGCTTCAGCAAGGTATTCATATTTAAACATCAGGAAAACTTGCCTTTGGGGAAGAAAGTCATCACAGAGCTCTTGAGGAGTCCTGAAGGAAGATGAAGTGGGCTGTGACATTCACAAATATAATTAACAACCTAATAGTGTGTGCATTCAGTTCTGATTGCTGTATAATCACTTGACTAATAGAAAGAAACTAATTTGCCATTACAGCTGTTGTGAGATTACATTTAAAGGCAAAATCACAGCACAGGGGGACTGCAGCACTAGATGTTAGCTTTAAAAGAAACCAATGTTTCCTTCTCATTTCTCCATTAATAGTTGCTACGAACAGTAAGTAAACACAGAATTAGCATTGAGTCTTACAGCAGCACAGACCACATGAACACATTGGCCTGTTATCACAGGCCTGCTTCAATACCAGATCTTAAAGACAGTAAGGAAGCTTTAACTGTGTGTAGTAATAGAAGCAATCTTTACAGGGACATAAATACTGAAAATCCTGATCAAAAGTGGACCAAAGAATTAGAAAGGATCACAAAACCTCTTCTTTTTGTTTTTGTTTTTGTTTGTTTGGTTGGTTTGGTTTGGTTTTTTTTTTTTTGTTTTTTGTTTTTTGGGGTTTTTTTTTTGGTTTTTTGAGACAGAGTTTCTCTGTATAGCCCTGGATGTCCTGGAACTCACTCTGTAGACCACGCTGGCCTCAAACTCAGAAATCCACCTGTCTCTGCCTCCCAAGTGCTGGGATTAAAGGCATGTGCCACCACTGCCCGGCTGTGATTTTTTTTGTTGGTTTTTTTTTTTTTGTCTGTTTGTTTATTTTATTTTGTTTTGTTTTGTTTCATTTTGTAAGGAGAACAGACCTGCTCAGATGTGTAGGGGGCGTGGCAGTCACATGCATACCTACCCACCTTCACACATGTAAGCATGCATGTGCATGTTTATTCTTGTGCACATACATGTTGTAAGAGAATGGATGTATGCAGATACAGATGTGTGCATGCAGAAGCAGCACCCAACCTTAAGTGTCACTCTACCAAACACCATCTGCCTCTCTTCAAGACAGTCTCTCATTGTCCTGAAAGTCACCAATAGGCTAGACTAGCTAGCCAGTATGTCACAAAATACATGTAGCTCTGCCTCCTCGAGATTGAGTTCACCAGCATGTGGAGCTACACCCTACTCATGCCTACAGCCAAGCACTTTACACACTAAACCATATGCCAGCCCAGTGTCTTCACAGACTTTTGGAAGTAAAACAAGTCACACCTTTGACATATTAAGGGTTATGATAAGTGGAATGAACATAGTATTATATCCTCATAATTTCATGGATATTACATAGATTTACATGATCAGTAATGAGTCTTATCTGCATGTATGTATGTATGTATATTGGAGGGCAATCAGTACATACAATGTCTGTATGTATATTGTATATGTGTGTACATACCTGTGTGTATCTGTATGTGTAGTATATAATCCATATTATAAATAAAGATTACACAAACTGAGCACTGCAAACATTTTGAGTCAAATAATTGCAGTTTGTAAGAAGACTATCCTATATGCTATAGGATCACTAACTATTAGAAGCATGTTCTAATGTTCCTGTCCCACAAGATGCAACAACTAGAAATATCTCCACATAGAGTGGTAAACTAGCCTCTGGGTAAGATTAAATGATTAACAGTAACATTAGCAGTAAGTAAGAGTTTGGAGGGCCACACCACTGCCATATAGTATATGAGGACAAATTTGTAACTAATTTAAAATACCTGCATGTTAGCCACTAAAATTGTTTCATTCCACCTGAGAAAATGTTCATCATTGCTATTAATAGAACCTTGACTTCTGGGAAATCTACTTATAGTCTGAGGTTAACAAGGAAAATCAAATAATAAAATTCACCCAAAAGCACAGTAGCCCAGCAGTTAAGGGACAGCCCAGAACATAGGGAACAGGGGTTCATGCTTACCTAGTGATATCAAGGAGAAAGCAAACTGAGCTGACTCTGCTGAATCTGTCCCCTAACCTCAGCACTCAGGACTAATTGATGGCTGACGGCAATACTTTCTATTTTTAACTCTATATAAGAAATATGCCGGTACCATCGTTTCATTTCAAAAATCATATTCTATCCCCCGATGTCCAAAGTCCATGTGTCTGAACCCAAGTAATAAGCCTGCATTTTCTAACTTGGTTTATGGTGACGTTTTATGACCTTTAACTACTTTTTCTCACCTAAACTCTTTGTCTTTAAAAAATGAGATGACATGAGAACATAGCTTTCTTCCTAAGAATAATCATATGTCAATTGTTTTAAAATCATCAGATAATACCTATAAGCTACTATGGAACCTGGCAATGAATGTCAAAATATACTTTGAGGTAAAAGGTTCAAATTGCCATTCTGTGTGGGGCTCTTTGGGAGGTTCCTAAAGAGTTATCAAGATACAGACAGTTATGTTAACGCTGACAACCCTGTGTCTTCAATCAACTAACCAAAGATTTGTGTTCTGGGGGGGTCAGCAAGCCTTGTCACACACTTCATAGGCTGTGGCTGCTGGGTTAACAGGAAGCAGCGCTAAGTCTCTACTTCTCCCTAGCCAAACCATCACAGAGCCTACTCTCTATCTCTACGTTCTCACGCTTCCTCGTTGTTGATTTTCCTCTTGTATATATTCAATACTCTACTTTTGGTGTCTATGTGAACAGGAGATCGAATGTCCCTTCCTCTCAATAGTGGAATCTCAGAAGACAAATTCGGTTCCAGGAAGAATGATGTGAAGGAGAATAAGTCTTACTAGGGAGATTGCTGAGAGTAAGATTGTCTCAAAGAAGGAGATGTGATGGACAGAGCTCAGCTGGTAAGATGCTTGTGAGCTAAGTTCCACCCCCAGCATCACAATAAGATTCCAGGCATAGTAGTGCACTCCTGTACTGTAGCACTGGGAGGCAGACACAGAGATTCCTTGGCTCCCTGGGGCTTTTCCAGGAGCTACTCTAGCTGAATCAGGAAATTCTAAGTCAGGGAGAGACATTGTCTCAGAAAAATAATGTTGACAGAATCAAATAACACCTAAGGTTGACCCCTGGGCTTCACACACACACACACACACACACACACACATGCATACACACACACATGGGGGTTGGAGGGCACAACAAGCTCTTAATGCAAGTCAAGTCAAAAGATAAGTTAGGCCTAGAGAGGACAGGTGGACATATACTCACTGCCAGCAATAGCTGAGCATCTCATATGAAGAAGAGTACTTGCTCTTCACTAAGTACATTTAGCAGTACTGTTGTAGAGCAAAGACTGCAAGCCAAATTACCCCCAAGGTCACTGGAGTCAGCAATTCCCCTTGATAAATCTTCACAACATTTAAAATTTGTCTTGTCAGCTATCTCCTGCCATTTCTACCACAATAATTTTTCTACAATTTCTCTTCTGTCTTCTTCAAGAGTAACTTTCATCAGAGGCCTTTAAGTACAGGGTGCTCCCGTAGAGATACAAAGATCAATAAGTCTTGGGTACTGACCTCTGTATATCCACATTCCTTAAACAGATAGCCACAGTACAAAGTGAGACCTATCTAAAAGAATGGAGCTAAAGTGTAAAGAAAGAAGCTAAGTTCTGCCGGGGGAATCCATCAGGCATCACAGAAAACAGAGGAGCATAAAAGGAGCAATCTACACTTATGTCTCAGAGAGAATAGAAAGAAGCAATAGAAGCAGAACCTAATGGGGATGGGTATGCCTGAGCATCAACCATGTCCTATTCCAGATCTGGTGCAGAAGAATGGCATACTATAAGGTAAGAAGCCTAGCATGGGGGAAGATTGCTGAAGTCACCTCATGTGTGACCTTCAAGTAGCCACTCATGTATCTGGCCCTGGTTCCCTCACATTTGATGGTACCAGTGATGACATAGAGCCCATAGCTATGCCAGTCTACCACTCTTAGCAGGATCCTTACCCAAATCCTCACTGTAAGATCCTCACCCAAATCCTCACTGTACCTGAAGTGTCCAAGACCAGAGGAACCTTGCTGTTCGGACTATTCCTACAGTATTAGAAAAGTGGGTGAATTTTTATAATGTTTCTCCTTTTGAGACATTTCCTGTATCCCAGATTGGCCTCAAGTTCACTATATAGTAGAAGATATCCATGAACTTCTGATTCTCCTGCTTCCATCTTCCTTGTGCTGTGGATCAAATTCAGTGATTGGTGTATATTAGACCACTACTGGACCAATAGAACTACATTTCCAAGGCCCTGATTTTTTTTTTTCATTTCAAATCCCTTGTTTCAAAGATTTATATTGATCCCAAGGGAGAAATGTGGGAAATGTTTTGTGGTGGAATGATTCTGACATTTTTAGGTTACTCCTAGCTGTTAGTCACCATTCCCTCTAGCCATCTTTACTTTTTAACTGGAGTAACAGAGATCTATCTGTTCATTTACATTCCACCAGACACCACATCAAGGTTCAAGGGGTTCATCAGCCTCTGCTATGCATTCACAAGATATGTTCATATGTCAAATACACTGCTTAGCCTATGATCTGAGCAAAAATAAACTCAGCTTGAGACTCTGGTATGTTCATTGAGGCACTGCATATTATCTCTATATATATTTTCCATGTAAGCAAGCAATTGTAGGAACTGGGGAGATAATGCGGCTGATAAAAATGTCTGCTGCCAAGCTTGATATCCTAAGTTCGATTCCAAGGACCCGAATGGTGGAAGGGGAGAGTCAACTCCCAAAAGTTGTTTCCTGACTTCCACATACATGGCATGGCACTCAAATGTTCACACATATACCCACCCACACAAGCTAAATAAAATATAATCATTTTTCCAAATAAGCAAAAGCAATCTGAATGAAAGCCATCCTGGTGCTTTTACAGGAATTATCTTGAATCCATTCTCATTTGTAATGGAAAGAAGTATTGGCAAATGCTCCTGCTGTGCCAATGGTCACATCACAGATGCTGTCCCTACAGTGTGAGAATCTCCACTTAAGAGGTCAACTAAGAATTATAAACTGACTTTTCTAGGTAATGCATTCAGTGTTGATAAAGCACTTATAGTTTACAGATGGTCCTTAGAGTGTACAATAAATAGTCCCCCTTATGCAGCAAGTATACTCAAAAAAAAAAAAAAAAGCAGGATCCTAAAAGCCCAGGCTGGACCACACTTTGTACCTAAAAGCACAGGAAGATCAAAATCTGACCCCTTTCACATTAGCTACACACTTACCATCCTCCATGGCTACATTCCCCAGTTTGCAGTGTTACAGCAAAGCAACATGTGCTTAATTCTACCTCTTTGTGAGTTCTCAGAAGACTCATCTCTAGTACAGATCTTCACAACCTCAGGGTATGGTGCTTTGCTCGTAAGTTGAAAACTTCCACCTTTTTACTTAAAAGAAAAACTTCACAGCATACATACAATGCCAGAGTTGCAGTTCCTACGCTTTGGAGCTGTTGTTAAGAAGCAGAAAGATTGCTTTAACATAAGCACAGCAGGACCATGATAGTCAGTCAAACTGCTAAGCAAAATGTCTGCTGAATGACCAGCACAAAGTTAATGCACACACAGTGGATACTCTGAACAGAACAACAAAGTACTTGCTATGCAAGCATGACCTTCACCTTTACACCTATTGCCCCTAAGAAGACAGAATTTCAAATTTTCATATGCCAAATAAAATGTGTGTTGCTTCATTTAAATAAACATTTTTTTCATGTTAAAACATACTCTGGCCAGGGAAACAGGTAGGCTAACTGCAGATCTCCTCCTTTAAACCCAGTCCCTGAGTCTCACCACCATCCCTGTAGTAGACCACCTGCTGTGGCTTTTCCCTCCTCTCTCCTCGAATATTCTATGGATCACATCTATCCTCCTCTCCAACCTTCCTCCCAACTCATCTTGTTATCCCAGCAGGAATTCCCCAGAACCATCACTACCCCAATCAAGTCTGCAAGAGAAGCAAGTAGGCCAGAGGACCAGGTAGGCAAGCTTCAGATCTTCACTCTACCTCTGCTTCTCCAAATCTAATCCTTGGTTTCATCCCCAGCTCTGTAGCAAGCTACCTGCTATGGCCTCACCACACACTCAGGCCCCATTCCCATGGGACTAAGCCAATCCTTGTGGAACACCCTGCTTTCCTCCCACCTACCCTCACCTCAGCCCCCTCCAACCCCATCCACATTCCTAAATGTCAGCCTCCAATACCTAGACATACATGTTACCAAGAACTGCCAATGACCATGTGTAGAAGAATTCCTTAATTCCCCACCAGGCAACACACAGCTACCAGTCTCCTAAGAAGAGGAGAGGGCAACAGAAACCAAGGAATAAAACACTCACCCAACAAAGACAAGACCAGATATCAGCACCTCTAATCTTTCCAATCCTAGATGCCTAGATGCCAATATAAAAACACAACCAATAACAGCCATGATAATAAGTTTCCACTGGAGCCCAGCAACCCTACCATAGCAGGCTCTAAGAATTGCAACAAAGTTGAAGCACAAAACAAGGACTTTAAAAAGCCTTTATGAGTATGATAGAGGTGCTTAAATCCCTTAAAGAATTCTATAACATACACACACACATACAGACACACATACACACAGTAGAAGAAAATGAATAAAACAATTCAAGACCTGAAAATGGGATAAAATCAATAGATAACACCCAAACTTGAGTGAAATCTGGAAACAAATAGTTTACAAACTTAACCAGGAACATCAGAGGCAAGCTTCACCAACGGACTACAAAAGAAGGAAGAGAGAATCTCAGGCATTGAAGACATGATAGAAGAAATGAATACTTTGGTCAAAGAAAATATTAAATCTTAAAAAAAAAAAAAATAAAAACTGCTGGCATAAAACATCCAGGAAATCTGAGACACTATGAAAAAACAAAATCTAAGAATAATAGAGAGGAAGGAGGAAAACCCCCATGTCAAAGACACAGAAAATATTGTCAACCAAACTATAGAAGAATATGTTCCAAGTCAGGCAGAAAGGTGGTGTGGAGCAGCCTGAAACTTTCACAGGATCTGCCCCCTAACTTGCTGTACAGTCTCAGGATTGCCCTAACCCTGAGCAAGGAAGCATGTGGTCTGTGCTGTCCCTGAGGCCATGTTGGCATCTTGATCCATGTTGGTGTCTATGATTCATGCTACCACTGGAGGCCATGTTGGTGTGTCTGTGGTCCAGGAGACCAGGTTTTGCCTGTAGTCTCTGATATCTCCAGAGGCCATGTTGGTGTTCATGATCCTGCTGCAGCCAGGAGCCATGCTAATGTCCATTGCCCAGTGTTGCCACCAAATAGCCAGGCTGATATCCGCTCTCTGTGCTATCAACAGGAGTCATACAAAAGCCCATGATCCATGCGCCTGCTGACTGTGGAGAGCAGGGAAGCTTCCTTTGCAATAGTATCAATGACTTCAGGCTCACAGTTGAGAATGAGAGACATAGAAGGTGTCTTAGGTTTCTATTCCTGCCCAAAACATCATAACCAAGAAGCAAGTTGGAGAGGAAAGGGTTTATTCAGCTTATACTTCCACATTGCTGTTTATCACTCAAGGAACTCAGGACTAGAACTAAGCAGGTCAGGAAGCAGAAGTTGATGCAGAAGCCATGGAGGGATGCTACTTACTGGCTTGCTTCTCCTGGCTTGCTCAGCTTGCTTTCTTATAGAGCCCAAGACTACCAGTCCACAGATGGTACCATCCACAAGGGGCCCTCCTCCCTTGATCACTAATTGAGAAAATGCCTTACAGCTGGATCTCATGGAGGCATTTTCTCAATTAAAACTCCTTTCTCTGTGATAACTCCAGCTTGTGTCAAGTTGACACAAAACCAGCAAGTACAGAGGTTTCTGTGACAACCCCTCCCCCAACACACACACACACACACACACACACACACACACACACCACAACTCAAAACCAAAAACCAAAAACCAGTCTATACAGGAAGCCATTGACAAGAGCTCTTAAAAATTGTGATCTTGATGTTGAAGTATAGCTCTTCACAGTTGATGGCTTCTGGTGGAGTTGAAAAAGGACTCAGGTTTTTTTTAAAGGGCTGACTAGTGGCAGTTTGACCATGCTCCAGTCAACAAATTAGACTTGGTGTATTTTTTTCTGCCTGTGTGAGGGGAGGAGTGACTCTGGGAAAACTGGGAAGTAAGTGTGATCAGGGTGCATTATGGAAAATTCTCAAATAATCAATAAGAATAATACACTGGAGGAAAACAGGAAGAAAGAAAAGGAAGGAAGGAAAAGGGGAAGGAAGGAAGAGAGGGAAGGAAGGAAGAAATGAAAGAAATAGAAGAAAGAAATCAAATGAGCCTAACAGATATTTACAAAACATTTCACCCAAACGTGAAATAATATACCTTCTTCTCAGCACCTCACAGAATTTTCTCTAATATTAACCACATACTAGGATGCAAAGCAAGTCTTATCAGATACAAGAAAACTGAAATAATTCCCTGTACTCTATCTAACCTCCATGGACAAAAGCTGGATATCAACAACAGCAGAAACAGTGGGAAGCTTACAGACTCATGGAACAACTCACTAACAAATGAAAAATAAGTCAAGAAATAAAGACTTTCTAGAATTGCGTGAAAATGAACCAACAATATACCAAGTTTATGTGATACAATGAAGGCAGTTCTGTGAAGCAAATTGATAGTATTAATTTTTTTTTAAAAAAGTGGAGATATCTCATCCTAGTAAATTCATGTAACACATAAAGGGTCTGGAACAAAAAGAAAAAATGATACCCAAAAGGGGTTGACAGCAAGAAATAATCAAACTCATGGCTGAAATCAATACAACAACAAACAAAAATGAACAATATAAAGAATCTATAAAAGAAAAGAGTTGGTTCGTTGAAAAAATTAATAAGATTAACAAACAGCCCAATTAACTAAAAGGCAGAGGAAGAAAATCTAAATTAACAAAATAAGAGATGAAAAGGCAGGCATAATAGACATCAAGAAAATTCAGAGAATGAAAAGAACATACTTTAAAAACCTGTGCTCCACCAAATTAGAAAGGCTAAAGATATAGATAATATTCTCAATAGATGGCACTTACCAAGTTACGTCAAGAGCAGATGAAGAATATAAACAGACCTACAGCCCCCTGTGAAATAAAAGCAGTCATTTAAAGTTTACAAAAAAGCCAAAGACCAGATGGTTTTAGCATAGAATTCTACCAGACATTCAAAGAAGAATTACTGCCAATATACTCTACAAGTTATTGCACAAAATAAAAACATTGCCCAATTCATTTTATAAAGACAAAGGTACACTGATATCCAAACCACAAAAAGACCCAAGTCAGAGATACAGTAATAAAAACACCATGTTATTGACATAAACATGATGTCAGCCAATGGAGTCAAATTATAGAGCCAGATAGAATTCTTCACACCTATGGACATCTGATTTTTTTTTTATAAAGAAGCCAAAAACACACAATGGACAAAAAATAGCATCATCAACAAATGGTGCTGGTAAAACTAGATGGTTTCACACAGAAGAATCCAAATATATCTATACTCATAACCTTGTACAAAACTCAACTCCAAATGTATCAAATACCTTAGCATAAAACCAGATACACTGATCCTGATAGAAGAGAAAGTGTGGAATAGCGTTGAATTCGTTGACACAGGAAAAGACTTTCTGAACAGAACATCATTTCTATAGGCACTAGGATCAACAATTAATAAATAAAACTGAAAAGCTTCTGTACAGCAAAAGACACCATCATTCATACAAAGCAGAATGCTACACAATGGGAAAAGATTTTTTACCAACTCACAGTCAATTGAGCTCTAATATCTAAAATATACAAAGAACTCCAAAAGCTAGATAACAAGAAAACAAATAAACCAATTGAAAATGGAGCACAGCTCTAAACAGAGTTCTCAAAAGAGGAAACACAAATGACTGAGAAGCACTTATGTTTAATATTCTGCATCATCAAAGAAATGCAAATCAAAACTACTTTGAGATTTCATCTTACACCCATCAGAATAGCAAAGATCCATGAAACAAATGACAACTCATATCAGCAAAGGAACACTCATATATACTTAAGCATATATACTTAAGGATGCTTCATCCTACCACAGGGGCACTTGCTTCTATATGTTTGTTCTTGCTCTATTCACAATAGTCAGAAAATGGAAACATTCTAGATGTCCCTCAACAGATAAATGGATAAAGAAACATGGTACATTTACAAAATAGAATATTACTCTGTAATTTAAAAAAGAAATCATGAAATTCATAGGCAAATGGATAGAACTAGAAAAATTATCCTGAGTGAGGTAACCCAGATCCAGAAAAAATACATTGCTTCTATGTGGATATGAGCTGTTAAGTCAGTCAGTGATAGTCAGGCTACAATCCATAGAACACAGAGGTTAGATATACCATATGGTTAGATATACCGTATGGGACCTGGGGAGACGGGTAGCTCTCTCTAGAAAAGGGAAATAGAATAGATAGTTATAGACGGATGGGGGAACTGGAATGGGAGAATCGAGTTGGAGAAGAAAGGGACAAGAGTGATAAGAATGGCAATATAGAGAGAGACAACTAAAATTAAGAGCTATTTGGGGATAGTGTGGAAACCTAATAATAATGGAAGCTTCCAAAACTAAATACATATATGAAGGAGATCTAAGTGAAATCTGCAAATAAGAAGAGAGACAGAGCCCCCAGTTGGGTATCTCCTATTACCAAGCAAAGCGGGGCTTGGGATACTCTAAATTACAGGAACCCCAAACAACTCCGGCTCTTGCTGAGACTATGAGTCTCCACAAACTGCCCGCAAGGTCCCATTTTTTAACACCCATACAGCTCATTGAACATGGAGCACTTGAGTTGGTGTCTACATAGAATCTTCACCATTGACATTCTTGGTACAGGAAGGTACTCTGCACGCTACCAAAGGAGAACATAAACAGCCACACACCCTTTGGCCTACAATAGTGTTCTACCTACAACGTAAGTTAGTGCAACGGTGAAATAAAGCTTGTGGGAGTAACCAACCAATATCTGACAAGGTTTAAGGCCCACTCTAGGAGATGGAACCCATGGCTGACATTACTTGGGTGACCAAAAACCTGAAACTTGATAGTCAGTAAAACCAAGTACTACTGCTCAGGAAAAACAAAGACTCCTAAGGACATTCTGCTATACCCTTGCTCAGAGCCACCATCAGAGGAGCTTTGAAGCCTTCTCCTGGAGCAGATGGGAACAAATACAGAGACCTGCAGCCAGACACTATGCAAAGAATAAGAAATCTTGGACCACTGAGCCGTAAAAGAGATGTCTCCGTCCTAGAGAAGTACAGCAAGAATCAGAATTGTGCAGTTGAATGTGTTCATACATGCATGCACTTGTTCATACATGAGAAAGCCAGTTGCTGACATCAAACGCCATTCTTGGCAAGGCCATTCACCTGCTTTCAGAGGTCTCTCATTGGTCTGGAGTTCATCCATTGGATTAGGCTGGGTACCCAGCAGACACCAAGGATGCTCCTGATCCCACCTTCCCAGCCCTGTCTACTGGTACAGTACATGCCACCACACCAGGTGTGTTCATGTAGGTTCTGGGCAACGAACCTAGACCCTCATGTTTGCAAGGCAAGCACTTTAATGACTGAGTCACTCCCTCAGCCCCAATAGCCAGAATTTTTATAATATTATTTATTCATCATCCAGGAAAGAAAAAATAGGAATCTAATCTACTCACTGGCTCAGCTATGAAGCATCACACAGAGGTAGAGTATTAAAGTGACCAATAGAACTACTGCAGAAGTAAAAATATAGTGAAAGAAACATACAGTTTCTTAATTTCTTACTTTGCTTTGATTAAGAAAAAAAGACAGACAGAAAGATAAATAAATATAGATGACAGAGATAGGTAGATAGATAGATAGATAGATGATAGATAAGTAGATAAAATTTAATAAATCAGTCCAGTATTGTGGGGTATTTCTGATTACTCCTAAATGATCCCAGACTTCAGTTAAATACAGTGTTTACGTTCTAAGAGGAGCCCTGCTGGTGAGAGCTTCAGAAGATTACAGACTAGAGAGCGCCCTCTAGTGGTCACTATAGCTTGATGCTAAATAATAAATCCAGAATTCCTGCTAGATTCTACACTTGGCTTCTTTAACCAGGTCTCCGGAGTAGAAGTTGGATTTTTAGAGACTTGTCCATAACATCTTAAGACCCCTTTCCCTGTGTTCCAAATGTGTTTATTTGAAAAGGATCAAGCAGTTCAATTCTCTTCACATAAAATTAATAGATATTAGTTTAGATAGTCTGGAACTATCAAAAATGTATTCGATTTGGTTTTTAGAAAGGAACGAAACTTTGCTCCGGGGCAAGAGCTTGAATCATTTGCAATTTAGATTTTGTTTGTATTGATCACAGGTCAGTGCAATATCAAGAAGAAAAATCTAAGCAGTTTCTAACTCTTAATATTTCCAAAATAATTACACAGTTTATTAGTGAAGGTCACAGTCACCCCAGCTTACTCATCAGTGAAAATCTGATGGCATGTGTTAATTAAGAATCTCCATGGCGATGAAAATGGGTGTCACCACGGGGGCCTTGCTCTGCATGTGTGAGCTCGAAGCGCCCTCTGTTGGACAACGTGTGGCTGATGCAGGCTTGGTTTTTTTTCTCCCCTAAAGTCCCATTAAGAAGAATGGGGATCTTATCCCGTGCAGAAACTGCAAGATGGGGCCTTATATTACAGCGCTGGGAGTTAAAAGTCATTGAAGCTTTATCGTATAGGTATGGATTGTTTTCAAACACCTCGCTTGTCTTTCTCCCCCAAATCTCATTTCAAACATGACTGCTTTTGTGGGACATTAGAAACTGTTAGAAAACAAGTCTTGTGCCTTAGCTTAAAATTTGACTTTACTTTAATGCATCTGGATGCGTTTCTTTCTCTCTGCACACCTAGAATCCAAGTCACATGGAAGGTTTCTTAAAAGGCCCCTATACTCCTAGAGAAATGCCTTCACTGAATGATAAGAGCATTAGTTTAGCGTCACCTGTTCTAATATTAGGACGCACTCCTCTCCCTCCCCTGCCCCTACTGTCTACTCCTTATTCTTCCCCCTCCCTCTCTAGCACTGAGAATCTGGGTGGGTGTGGTCTTGGCAGGACTTGTTCCTTTTCCTGGCAGACTCCACCCACTCAATTGGAATCTTGCTTTATGTGTCCCATGCTTGTACGTACCACATGTCTACCTATTTCTGTCTGTCCGTCTATCTCTCTATCTCTCTATCTCTCTATCTATCTATCTATCTCTCCTGTCATCTCTCTGAGCTATGAACGGCCTCAATTCTTGTCTCAGAGCTGTATAACAAGGGGTCAGGGGCTTCCTGTCAGTGAAGGAAGAAGTAGCCTAGCCTATATCCCCACTGAGTGAAACATCTCCACCTTGAAACAACTCTTTCCGAAGACTGATGAGTTTTACCAAAGCATGAAAATGTAACAGTTTCCAGCTTTCCATAAAGGAAATGTGTCTGCAAATCAGCAGGTCCTGGGATAACTTTTTTCTATGGAAGTGTGAGTATTTTATTTAGCTTGGCCACTTGAGTGCCTGCTTTATAAACATGAAGATCTGTGCTCCAGCTGGATGTGCTGGCTTGCACTGTAACCCTACCCTAAGTGGGACAGTGACAGGCAGGTGGATCCCTGAAGTTAACTGGCCAGCCACTCTGAACAGATCCTGCCTCAAACCATAAGGTGGAGAACAGTAGAAGAAGTCACCTGACTTTCACCCCTGGCCTCTGAATGTACATTGCACACATAGCACCCATCTTCCTGCTGTGTCTTTACAGCACAGGTACCTTCGACACTAAAAGCAATCTCATTCTGGAAGAAGCAGTGATGATATCACAAGGCTTTAAAGAACGTGTTAGAATTTATCTACACTGTAAATGCCTAAATAGTACATTTAACTTGACTGAGAATGAATTATCCTTCATATTTTCTCCATACAGTATATAAGACCTGCATTTATGCTTACCGTAAAACAATAGAAACAACCAACAAATATTTGGGAGAGCCCTCAGAAACCAGGAGGCAGCCTTGAACACAAGGAAGTACAAACCAGCAAATCCTTACCATCGCAATAGGACCGCAGGGAAAGGGCCTGGCTGTGTGAACATGATTGCCTTCCTCTCCCAGCGGCAACAATGAACTTACCATGCTGCATTTAGTAATAAAGAACGTTTAAAAAAGTACTTTCTAGATGTGAACACACCTGAGCCAGGTGGCATCAAGGTACTATAGAAGACATTCCACTTGCATGGATGGACGGTGGTCAATTATGTAAATTCATCATCTGGAATATTAACAACAACTAACTCTAAATTACTGAGAATTTTAAGATTTATTTTATTAGGCTGGAAAGATGGCTCAGCAGTTAGGAGCACTAGACTTGGGTCCTAGCTCCCACACAGTAGCTCACAACCACCTGTAACTCTCAATCTGGGGTTTCCAACACTCTCTTCTAAACTGCATAGGTATCAAGTATACATGTGATATCCACTCTACATACAGGCAAGTAATAGTATTAATAAATTAAATAAATTTAAAATTGTTTAAAAATAAAAAAATATTAATTTTATTATTTATTGCACATGTATGTGGGTGCCCAGAGAGGCAGAAAAGGCATCAAGATCCCCTAGAGCTGTAGTTACAGGTGGTTATGACTTAGATACTGGGAGCTTAACCCAGGTTCTTTCCAACTACTGTGACCATCACTCTAGCTCAAGCCTCATAATTGTCTAATCCTTTTTTTTTAAACAATTCATTTGTTTACAAAGCATTGGTTTATATTCTGTAAATGATTTTCAAACAATTTGTTTAGAAAGCAACCTAGAAAAGTGGGCCCAAGATTGCCTACACACACACACACACACACACACACACTCCCTTATGATACCCAGAACTAAACACTTGGCTGTCTCCAAATTCATGGTAAGTTCTTAGTATCCCAAGGGAGTGGAGTATTGGTACTGGTGACACTGGTAATGCTTGTTAGCCACAAGGATAGAGCTAGATCTGTGTGCTCCTCCATTGGCCATCTCTACCATCTATGAGTTTCAGTCAATTTCCTTTGGGGATAGAGAGATGGCTTAGCTGTTAAGGGTGCCTAGTGTTCTTTTTGAGGACCCACATCAAGTGGCTCACAACATCCTGTGACTCCAGCTTCACAGGATCCTATACCCTCTTCTGACCTCCAGAGCACATGTCTATATGTGCATCTATGTGCTCACACACAGACACACACACACACACACACACACATACACACGATCTTAAAAACCTTTTTTAAACTTAATTTTCTCTTTTTCATTTCACTTTTAATTAACACATGATATCGATATGGTGCTGTGTGCTGTTTAGAAACATGCATAGACTTTAATGTTTAAATCAAGTTAAACATATCTGTCTCCATGATGAGGAACCTTGGCTGTCAATTTGATTGAATTGAGATTCATCTGGGGGATCAGTGAGGCCAGCTGGAGGTATATCTGAGAAGCCATTTCCAGAGAGAATTCATAACAAGGAATATCATCCATGAACATAAACATCACCATCACTTAGGCTGAGAACCAGATGGAAAGACAGAGGGAAAAGGAGAAGCCTGCTGACTCAGACTCCGCATCTCTCCTGAGGGGACTGCTCTGTTGAACCCACAACAAACTAATATAACACAGCAACTCAGTACCAAGAGGAGGAATCATTGTCACAACTACCCAACTATGTAGTTCACAAGTCTAGGAAATGGGGTGTGGTGGGAGGAGATTTGAAGAAGCTTAAAGAAGCAAGTTTGAAAGCTACAATCCGAGTTTAGTGGGTGCTTCTAGATGTTGGTTCGGAAGACTAGAATGCCAACAGAAATGTGGACAGTAAAAATTATTCTCATGATATCTCAAATGATAATGAATCTATTGGGAACTAGACTGGGGGTTATGAGGGTTTTGATAAAAACAAAATCTACTCTTTGTCCATGGTCTTAGATTGTCAATTTTCTCCATTTAAAACAGTAGGAGATTTGAGAAGTAAGACAACTGTTTATTAAACTTGTTGCCCCAAAGGTGGCATCATGCAAGAGACTCCAAGTAATAGCTCATATGTGCATATGCATTTGGGAGTGTATACATGCATGCAGGTATGTGTAAAGGCCAGGTGAGGGTGTCAGATGCCCTGGAGCAAGATGTACAGATGACTATGAGCAGCCCAATGTCAGTGCTGGGAATTGAATTCCAGCCTTCTCCATGGGCAGTGTGTTCCTAAACTCTGAGCCATTTTGCCAGCACCTTTTTTGGGTCTTTCTAAGGTGAGTCTTACGAGGGGGAGTTGGTTGAAATCGGGTAGTTGTTTTGCTCTATTTTAAGAGCTTTGGAGCGATGCAAACAATGAGGCAGGCACTCTAAAGGAAGTCTCCATGAATAAACTGAGATTCCTGGTGGGAATGGTCCCAGAAGTATTTAAATTAAGGATAAGAATATTAGCCCTAGAGTACAAACAGAGCCAAGGATTGCAGCTCTCAGCAGCCACACCCTTGACTTTGGCTTGGGCCCAAGTCACGGATAAAGCCCTGGCTAGCAATCACAAAGGAGAAGGAACTGCACACATTACTAGAGTGTCCACCCCACTGCTGGTACTAATATCTCAATAGCTTCCACAAATAGCTGGACTTTTAATATATAATATTGAAGGGGAAGAGAAAACAGCTATAATTGTAGTAACATCCAATGTCACATTCAACTGATCACAGGATGGAGAGTGAATGAGGGAAGGCTAAGTGGATAGTTCCAAGAATTCCAACTGAAATCCCTAAAGCACGGAAATCAGCACAGCATTCTACTGTTGGTGAGCATGTCATGCATCTTCGTCTAACTTCCCAGAGATGTGATGTGTAATGTCTCCTGGTCTGGCCCTAGCCACCTCACCCACAGTGCTCTGTGTCCAGGTCCCGAATCCATGCTACTTTCTCAGACCTTCAAAGACAATGTTCCTCTGTTCACAGCCCTGGAAACTCCTCACCTTCCCCTGCTCTCTGGGATAAGTCTCAGTATCTTTCCATAGTCGAATATCATAAATTTAAGAAAATTGCCATGATGTCCCACAACTACAGTGAGTTGTACCCACCCATAGTACTTCATGAGCATGTGGTCCTCTCAGCAGACTTTGCTTGGTCTCACAATTCCTATGAGCAATTTCATTGCAAATTGGGAAAATATCAGGGTCTGAGGTCTCTGCCTTGTTATCCAGGGATCACCTAGCGAATCACCATGTGAACATTAGTCTTCGTAAAATGTCTACTGAATACCATCAGGGAGCTCAAACTTCCCACAAGAAGGATATTAACTAGGGTGAATGGGTTTGTGTGAGTTTTCATAGTATGATAATGATGTTTTATTGTGCATTTTGTTCCTTGAAATTTTTTTAAAAATCATTTGTGTCCGAAATTGACTTGAAGGAGTTTTCTGGATTATTATAAACAACATGGAACAAGTATTGACTCTTGGAAAAACTAAGTTAGCTCTTTGTGTGCATCATTGTTAGCCTGTAGTTCTCTTTGTCAACTCCAAGAGTCAGTTCTAATTAGGGCAGATTCAGGCATTTAGCTACCCAAGCAAAAGAAGTGACAATATACAATTTGGAGGGTAAATCCCCTAAGCTACTGGAAACACTTTAGATCTAAGCAATCAAGCACCTATAGTGAAAAAGGAAAGCCCACACACTAAGAACCATGACACAGACCTGAAGGACAGTCATTTTGGAAGGACTTCTGGAGAATAGTATAAATCTCAGTGACTTTTAAGAGGGTTTTAGTCTGCTAGACATTCCACTAAACGACCAATCCCTAACTCTACCAATATACACAAAATATTTATAAATGATAACATGCACTAGCATTATGAGACAACTATTTTAATAGGCAGTGGCATTAGGTCTTATTTTTGAAGACTACACAATTTTCTGAGCATTTCAAAGCTAAATATGCAGAGAAGCCCTGTGACTCCCTGGCTCCTCTTGAGGTGGGGTGCTGGTGCCATTGTTATGCAGGGGCCAGTGTTTCTGTTTCCCCAAGAGGAAGGGCACAGGGGGAGCATAACAATGATATGTGACTTTCTTAACAACAAGAATCGTTGGTTAGAGTACTGGGGACTTGGTTCACTTCTCATTAGCTGGATGCCCAGGCTACTACTTGCCCCTCCACCTTAGAGCCTAGCAGGATTCCAGATCTCTTCCAGGAAGACAGCTTTCCCTTAGAAAACACTCATAAAAACTTAATTAATGGGAATAAAAATGTGTCCAATCATCATCAAAATTAGTATGGAAATTCCTCGAAGACATAAAACCACACCACCATTCATCCGGCTATGCTACCGGGTAGGCAAGACTCTACTAGATTCTTTCCTATTGCTGTGGTAAAAATACCATGATCAAGGGCAACTTATGGAAAAGCAGCTTTAGTTTAGCTTATCGTTCCAGAGGGATAGAGTTCTTCCACCGGAGGCACAACATGGTGGCAGGAGCAGGAAGCTTGCTGAGCACATGTCTACTGCGCCGGGAAGTGAAGAGAGAAACAGGAAGTGGAGCGATGCTTCAAAGCTCCAAATTGATGCACTTCCTCTATCAAGGCTCCACCCCCTACAGGGTCCACAACCTCCCCCAAACAGCCCCACCAACTAGGAGCAAATATCAAACTACATAAACTTGTGGAGATTACTTCTGATTTAAACCATCACATTGTCATACGTGGCATTAAGATTTTAACACAAGACAAGAAAGTGAAGGGGACATATTTTAGGAAGAAGGAGACCAGGGAAATAGGAGTACAAGAAAGGACAACAGGGGTCAGTAGGTATAATTAAAGTTCATCACACACATAGTACCAAAATGCTACAATGAAATCCATTATTGTATATAATTGAATATATGCTAATAAAAAGTTATCTTGAAAATGAGCCCCTATTGGAATCCCCGAGAGGGTTCTGCCTCCATGATTTAGAGCTTGCCTTCCTATGATCTCAAACACTGACTGCAATTGAAAGTTTATCTAAATTTCTACTCTGTGAGACCCTTCAAGGCAGTGTCTCAATCAGTTTATGCCATGTTACCCACATTACCCAGACTGTGTGGCTTAAACTATAAAAAAGTGTTCATTGTGAGGATGGAAGATGAGAAGTCCAAGGTCAATGCACAGGATGACACAGATGCTGGTGAAGAATCTCCTCGTGACTTGGGGACATCTGCCTCCTTGTGTTCTAACATAGACTGAACAAGAGCAGACTTTGGACACCAGTCCCAAACATAGTCATAGTAGAAGTTAAGGATTTATTGCATGCAGATTTTGTGGAGCACAGTTCAGGAGCACAACACACGCAAGATTAAACTAAGCCAAATTCTCCGTGCACATTCAAGAACAATGACAGAAGGGGCATCTACTGCTTGTTAAACATTGTCACCAAATTATGGCTAATATTTAGGATCATTGTAGAAAGTAATGTTGCTCACTATGCGTGAGAGGAAATTAGAGGCTTGAAGAGGAAATAACGACCTTCCATAGCCACAGCAAACACTCATGTCTGCCCAAACTCAAAGTGCAGCAGGAGTCCTCAGTCCTCTCTTCTTTCCTTTACAGACACAACTGAGTTTGCTTTGGTTTTTATTTTGTTTTGTTTTGATTAGGTTTGTTTTTGAGTTGGGGTGTGTGTCTGTGTGTGTGTCTGTGTGTGTCTGAGTGTGTGTTGTGTATGTGCTTATGTGTTTAAGTATGGTATCATTAGAACCAGTTGGTTTTAATATATGAGTGGTGTGTGTGTGTGTATACGGGTAGCTGCAAACCTATGCCCACCTTTGTGTGTTTAAAGAAGTCAGAAGAGGTCTCTGGGTGTTCTGCTCTATCCTCGTCTCCCTGTTTCTTTGAGACAGGATCTCCCACTGAACTGAGAGCTAGGCTTTTTACACGAGTGTGGGTTCTGAATGACTTTATGCTTGTGTAGCACAGTCTGTTATCTTAAATGCCAAGCAGTCTCTGCAACCCCATATCTAAGACCATTGTAGAGTCGAGTAGAGTGTGTCAAATATTTAACAGCTATGATCAGGTACTGAGGGAGCACACAAATATTGCCTGTGTATCTACACACACCTGGAAGACAGATGGGAAACCAACTGGTTCTAAAGGTACTCTGGTTTGCTATGAGCACATTTTACAGTACTGAGTCTCTCCATTTACCCTCATGTTCTCAAACTCTGCATTCCACTTTATGAGCACCAGCTGTTAAGCTGACATCACATTTGCCTTCCCTTTTATCTTCCTTCGCTTAACACTTTCAGCTTGAATTCAAATGTTAAATAGATATTGTCCAGCCCTCTATGAGGTAGCAAGTGCTGTCCAAGGCACTTCAAACACATCAGAAAAGAAACAGCAAATTGTCCTGTACTTCTGTATCTTGTAAGGGAAACAAATATCTAATTGGTGAAAGAAATAAGTGAAATGAATAGTGTGTAGACATTACCATAAGATCTATGGAGAATAAAGACTAGGGAAAGGTAATCGAATTCAGGAGAGAGTGGAACATGTAGTGTGAGCCTCTTTGAAAAGACAACAGCTGTGCAGACAAACAATGATGTAACACACATCCTGAGGAATAGGATTCCAAACAAAAGACCTTGAAGAGAAAACAAGTCTCACACTGTGGGGCAGTGATCTGTGTAGGCAGTCTGGCACCTGGTTGAGCACAGGCTTAAAACTCCGGGAGACCCTACAGAATCCGCAAGGGACTGGAAACAGTATGCCAAGGCTCCCGGGAGGCTTTTGGCTCCAATCATGGTCACACATTCTCCCCTCAGGTAGAGGCGTGGCCACACAGCTCCAAGTCATCCCCATGTTAATGAGACACCTAGAGGCTTAGCCACACCCCTTCCCAATTTCTATATCAGCCTCGCCTCTCCCAGAGGGAGGAGGAGTACAATTCCATTCATGCTACTCTCCACATGATGAAAATAAACATCTTAGAATTATGAACTGTCTTTTCATCTGGACCTGGGAAGCTTCGTGGGAAGCGAGGGATCCAGCCCTCAATTAAAGAGCAGTGGCTAATCTTTCGCCGAGGGAATCCCAGTGCTCCCAGATGGTACTCTTTCACCCAAGCCTAAGCAGCTAGGCCGGTACCCAAAGTCGCAGAGACCCGGTCCGGCAGGAACCCCAGCTGTGCTCTGGCTAACTCGACTGCAGCACCCTGCAGCGCTGTGGTGCCCCAGGCTAGAAAACCCACAGAGATGGCTCGTTCTCCAGGAATGGCCCCCTCCCCCACTGCAGGCAGGGCCTAAAAAGGCTTCCCACAACCCCCACCTGCCTGTTGGACTGTGTGGGAAGATGCTCAGCCACTTCCCTCGTGTCTGCTGTCCCACCCAGAGTTGCAGCACTTCGGGACAGACACATGGGGCTTCATTCCACTGTGCCAGGTTTGGTCCAACATCACACATTTAAACAACAGCAAGGACTATAGTGGTTAATGGGCTGAGCAAGCTGCAAATGTGTCCAAGAATTATTGGGGGCACAGATAATGAAAGATTCATAGGTCATCATAAGGAAGCTCATTTCTATACTGAATCAAATGCGAATTCATTGTAGGAATCACAGCAGAATGATGACAAGGATCAGATTCCGGTGTTTAAAGGATCTTGCTAGCTGTTATACAGAATGAGTAGACATAGGACAGAAACCAGTAACAAAAGACTTTACAATGACCCACCCAAGAGAAATTTGCTTGAGCCAAAGTGGGAGGTACTGGTGATAGAGAAAACAGAATAGATGTTATGTCTGTTTAGAAAATCAGAGAACCTCATATACTGGCCCAACTCTGCATCAGTTTGAGCCAAGTGACAGAAGCAGTTCCGCAGACTTAGCCCTGTACTTTCCATGTCAGACACTAGAATTCTCACGCATAGCCACACTTCCTTCTGACTTGCTGATTGAGGCAACTTTATAGGCTTAAGATCTGGTGACTCTGGGACAAATAGCCAGTGTGTACCAGACTAAGCACTTCTCAGCTCACGACTGAGGCAGAACACATAATGGAATATTGACAGATAATGAGTTTAGCTCTAAAAAGAATGAATCTCTGGGCACTGGATGATCCTACACTGGAATGATCCCTAAAGAGGAATGTAACTGTTTTTATAAAGTTCCCTGCATTTCTCAGCAGTTAGGGCACCTGATTTAACACATCCTTAATGAGCAGAAACAGTGTTCTGAACATTCTCTGGGGTGCTGGGATCCACAAAGCAAGCTGCTCTTTTCATTCAGCCTTGGTGAAAGTTTCTATGCGATTCTTTCATAGAAGGTATATTTAACTTAGAAATGACAAAATCAGATTACAGAGCTGGCTGAACATGCAGCATGTATCTGCAGCTTAGCCTTGGGAGAGGTAAAAAGAGTTGGAGTACAGCTGGGCTACTGGGACTATGTTTTCTGCCTTTGAGGAAGAAGGCCTGGCAATAAAAGATAGGGCCTGACAGAATTTATGGCACTCCCCTATGAAGATACAGAGCTATATGTGTTGTTAAAAATAATCAACAGGTAAGGCTCTCCCTGCTTATAGAATCTTAGATGGGTGAATAGGTTGCAGTCATAGGTTCTCAGGCTTTTCTAACATAAGCACTCAAAGTATGTGTTGCTGCTGGCAAGAGCTAACAGAGGGATTGATGTTGTGTGTGAGGTTTGTGGTGTTCGCAGGAGTCTTGCTGTGGTGGGAGCAGCAGTATAGATGTCTTGGAAAGGAACTGGCATGACAGCCACAGGATCTTGTTACTTGGTGTTGAGATTTGACAGCCTGGGAGACCAGAGAGACATCAGAATTCAAATAGGAGGGATCAGACTCTCTCTTTAAAAAGTGTCAAACCATGCAATTCATTGTTTTGAATGGGGAATTGTATTTTTAAGGGGGTTTTTAAAACATTTGGTTATAGTGCTCTTCACTGCTGTGGGAGGTCTTACAGTTATGCAGTCAAACACTGACCTAAGTGCTGCTGTGAGGGAGTGCGTAGACATAGTCTTAAACGAGGGGACATGGAGACAATAGGAAAAGCCTCACCAGGTATGAGCTACTCAGCCCATTAAGGTTTGTTTCCACCTAGTAGAGGGGTTCATTCAGAAAAGAGTCCCTGTTGATCACTTTTTGGGTGGAGGGAGTCACATCCTTGCAACCTGGAGCCAACAACATCCCAAGCTGAAAGACAGAAATCAGTGGGAACCTCAGTCCTTCAACCATGGAAGACTGAGTTCTTTTAACAACCAGAATGCACTTGAAAGTAAGGGTTCCTATAAGCCTCAGGAACGCACCCCAAAATTACTAGCACTCTAACTTCACCCCATGAGACCCAGAACAGAGAATAGAACCATGACATGGCTGGACTACAGCTCTAGAGAACTACGGACTAATAAATGGGCTTTTAAAACTACTAAACTTTTGGCAAGTATAGAAACCAAATGCATGCTCTTGAATAAATTAATTGGATTCCAACATAATATTGAAATAAGACAATTATTCTATCTAAATGGATCCTGTCTTTACCTGAATCCTTATTTTCCTTTAGGAAATTTTGAGATTTCCTAAAGTTTGTTTTTCTCTCACCTGTATTGCTTATAATCACAAGAGAGCATTTCTACTGTGAAGTTGAGGCAGGTAGCAAAGAAAACAAAGCCAAAGACGATTTTCGTAAAAGCCACTATTTATTATGAAACCATTGTAAATGCACTGTTTGCCTCCTGAGAGTTTATTTCTAATTGATCCATTCCACTTAAACTTCTGCTTCAATTTCCCTCCTTCCTAATGTAGGTAGATCATAGTTGAAAAAAAAAAGTCTATATCATTATATTTCTGTATACAATCTACTTTATCAGAAATTATTAGAAACAAAATGCTGTAAAAGGCTTTACAGACCTCAAATGAAAAAGATTATTTAAAAATGTGATATTGTGGCTCATAAAAGGAAAATAAATCAATAATCAATGCCCAATGTCAGACTCAAGATCTGCTCGCAATTCCCAGTATCCAGTTCAGTTCTAAAGTATTGGCTGACACCGCACAAATAGAGAAGCAGTGCAGTATGGAGCACATTTATACATTCCAACTTTTTAACGTTTCTGCTGATGGTGATTTTAAAATGACAACTAGAAAGAGCCATGTCCCTTGTTATTTAAAAAACAAAAGGTATGCATTTGCTAAGTGAAATCTACATCTCAGCCCTTGTTTATAACTTTCAGGTAAGGATGAAAATAGATGATTAAGCATATGCCTGGATCCAGAAGGAACTAACGTCTGTTGCTTGGAGACAGAGACTTCAGAGACAGAGTCCACACTCTAGGGTTACTACTCGGTACAGTGTCTGTCATTGGTTACAAGCTAATGAAGCTCCTTAATTAACCCAACAACACCAGATGATAGTAAATTACATGTCTAGGGAAATTCCCGGCCTGGCCAGGAAGGCTCTGGGATTGCTCAGCTTTTAAACAATTCTCAGAGTCCTATATAAGGCAGCGGCAGCCAATCTAAAGTTTGTGTAGCTAAAGGTTGTATAGATTTAGGTGAGATGCTTGGCAGCCAATGACAGAATCTTCTTTACATGGTGAGAATATTTTGCAATTACTTGGCTGAAGATTACTGAAGTAACTCGAGCATGTCAGACCTAGTGATGTACACAGCTATGATTATCTGCCTCTGTTGTAAGAACACAGGTGCCCAGAGCCCAAGCCTCACCAAACTACAGTGGTAGATATGAAGTACTGTCCTCTGAAAAGGCTCTGAAAATGAGTCTGAAGGAATCTAACTATGTGGTTTAGAGTCATGTGTCCATCCTTGTGACTGAGAAGAAAGAACAAGTAGAGACTTGTAGAGAAAATATCTTGTGTGTTGTATGGATGCACCACCTGTCAATTAAGAAGCCTATAGCCTATGGATTAGGCAGGAAATGGGGCTGGGACATCCAGGAAGAGAAAAAATTCTGGAACAGAGCCAGGTGATAGATCAATCAGGAAGATGAACCACAGGTAACGTGGCAGAGTGTAGATTAAAATAAATGCATTATTTTAAATTATATCTAGTCAGAGAAGAGCCTAGCTATATGTTCAACATATTTATAAATATATTTTGAGTCTGAGTCTTATTTCTGGGAGCATGGGGCTGAAAGGAAGAACAGGACCTTAACTTCTATAGATGGTGCCCAGCTACTACATAGAACCAAACTAACCTGAGATACTGAGACAACTGGATAGTGGTACTCATTTTGTCTCTTTAAGAAAAGAGGTCAAAAAAAGAAAAAGAGGAACTGAAGGAAGAAGAGGAGGAGGGGCAGGAGGAGGAGGGGGAGAGGGAGGGGAGGAAGAAGGAAGAAGGAGGAGGAGGAGGAGGAGGAGGAGGAGGAGGAGGAAGAAGAAGAAGAAGAAGAAGAAGAAGAAGAAGAAGAAGAAGAAGA
>JADRCH010000030.1:8592417-8679322 GCA_019843965.1 Rhynchomys soricoides
GGGAGGAGGAGAAGGAGGGGGAGGAGGAGGAAGAGGAGGGGAGGAGGGTAAGGAGGAGAAGGAGGGGGAGGAGGAGAAGAAGAGGAGGAGGAGGAGGGGAGGAGGAGGAAGAGGAGGGGAGGAAGAAGGGAAGGAGAAGGAGGAGGAGGAGGAGAAGTGGAGGGCCAGATGCCAGGAGACAAAATAAATAGAGGTCTTCCTTGGTACTTGAAGACAATCCTTACCTATGTCTCTTTCAAGAATAGCCATCGGGGACCATAGACTAGAGAGATACTTCTGAAATAAATAAAATGTAAACATAAAACACACGGAGAGCTGGGGTGATGGCTCAGTCCGCAAAATGCTTGCCACAGAAGTATGAGGATCTGAATCTGCATTTCATACAAGCACCTTTTAAATACCCAGGTGCACCAGTGGGAACCTTCAATCCAGCGCTGGGAAGATGGAGTCAAGAGCATTCCTGGGGCTTTATGGCTAGACTAGCCATACCCACATGTGCACAAACTCAGACACCATTAAAATATTTAAAATTAATTTTAAAAATAAAATACATGCCTATACATGCAGATCTATTGAAAGCCATGAGGTCAAAATGAGGACTCCATTTTAAATCCTATGATACTTTCAAATCTTCCTTCTATTCCACAGCTACAGTCCCCTCCCTCTTCTACACTGGGAAGCTTGAATTCCACTGTTTTCAGTATCTATGACAGTCACAGCTAGACGACATGAGCAGTGTCTGGCAGATGAGAAACCCAAGGCACTACCCCTAAACTACCCTACTTACTGACAATCTCATTCTGGAATATCTGTCAGTGTTGTTCTCTTCATTTTTTGCACTTATTTGGTCTTTTGTAACTGGTACTGGAGTGTGAGTGATATTATCCTTTGCACATCATTTAGAAAATCATTGTAAAGACATCTTAGGCCTCAGGTGATGATCTGTTCTTCCACAGTAACCAGTACTTGGTTTCTGCCAACTGTCCCCAAGACCAAGCAATTCAAGATCATCTGAATCCAATTTTATGGCTTGGCATTCTTGTGACCATTGACAAGACTCTAACATCATCTATATGAGAGAAGAGACTCCCTATTTCTTAGACTATACCCTCAAGTTGTACTCCTACCTGGAGAAGTTTTCATTAGATTCCCCAAATTTGGAATATCTTCAACTCTAATTTGGTACCATTTAGTAAAAAGAAATGAAAATCAAAGAACTTCTTAGCTTTTCAATTCTTTCTTTTAAACTGACAAATGTTTACCAGTTTAAAGAAAGAAAAGTGATATAGCTTCAAATTCCAAGTTCAATTTTCTTGATGCTTTGTCTCCTAAAAGTTGGTTAGGATTTTCTAAGGATTGTTTTTATATTTTTAAGTTTTTAATTAAATTTAATTGTGCTGTTCTCCGTTAAAAGTAAGGAGAGTAGGTAGAGAGGTGGCCCAGTGAGTAAAGATACCTGCCACAATGCCTGAGTACCTGAGTTCAATCCCTGAGAAGACATAGTAGAAGAAAAGAACTGACTGCCGAAAGTTGTCCTCTGATTTCCACATGCACATACACAATCCACATGCAATCACATACACACAAGGCACACCCCCACACACATCTACATATACACACATACAATGCACAATCCCCTCACACATGAACACATGCACACGCACAATGCACCCCACACACATATACACAAGTACACATGCACAAACAATAAATACCCCCTCATACACACATGTACTCATGTGCACATACAATGCACAAACCTCACACACACATATACATGCACACATACACAATGCACCCCACACACATATGCAAGTACACATGCACACATATAACAAAGACCTCCACACACATAAATATACATGCAGACACACAATGCACACCTCCTATACACATGTACACATGCACACACACAACTCACACCACACACACAAGTACGTACACAATATACATCCCCAACACTCATGTGTACACATGAACACAATGCCTAACCCCAACCCCACACACATACATGTGTGCATATAAAATAAGTAAAAATTAATATTTTAAGAAACAAAACAAGATACACACCAAAATACACACACACACACACACACACACACACACACATACGATCAGCTGTTCTTGGTTAACTTGAATGTTTGTTCAGTAACTTTACAGACAAATAAATTAGGCAACATGTTTCTTTCACTCATTTGGTCGTAGGCAAAACAAAGATCTTGTAAGAAATAGGTTTAACCCCCATAGTCTAGCACAGATCTGATCCTGGCTTTTAAGTATGTGTCCAGGACCCAAGAAGTTCAGTAAGAAAAGAAAAAAGCTGACCTGTTTGGCAAAAGGAAATTCTAGTTCAGCAAATTGCCAAGTCCAGGTTCTCAAGCCTATTTGATAATTATTACCCTTAACAAAAGTTACCTGGGGGGGGAGGTGCCATGGTAGGGGGAGCCATAGAGAACTGGCTCAGCTATTAAAACACTTGCTCTTTCAGAAGACCTAGGTTCAATTTCTGGGAATGACATGGCAGCTCACAACTGTCCTTAACTCAGTTGCAGAGTATCTGATATCCTCTTCAGATCTCCATGAGCACCATGCATACATGTCGTATGCAGAGTTGGCATACCACTCATGCATAAAATTAAAATAAACATTAAAAAATAGATTTCTTGGGCATGTAAGAACAGGATGGAGGTCAGTTGTTAAAAACAAGATGGGAACAGTTGATGCTAAGTGACATCCATCAAATGAGTGCTACCAATACTGATATTGCAGACACTGTGAGGCTTCAGAGTCCTAGGACTCAGACATAGGAATTGTTTGTTACCTGTGATTCTAAGCTCCCAACAGCCCATAATACAAATGGCACAGTCTCAGGCTCCCTCTAATGCATGGAGTCCCTTTTCCAAACAGGCTGGCTCTCATGCCACCTTATGGTTCCTGGTTTTGGTCTTTCTTAAGTCTAGACTGCAATCTGCCTTAACCATAGACCCTGCTTGAAGTGGAAATTTATGGTTTCTTTGGAGACTCAGTTGTGTCATGTGATGTTGTTCTGGAAACTGTCGTATGAGAGGATGTTTTGCTGAAGCAGACATGTGAAAGAATGTTTTGCTGAGAACAGACACATAGTGTTTTTCTGGAAGCTGCCTGGTAAACGGGCATGTGACATTTTGCTAACCCAGACACTTGAGAGGACACATGGTGTCTTCAAAGGATGTAAGTATAACTCAGTAGACAGTGGACAACAGTGTGGCGTCGGTTCTCCTTGCCACTCTTTGCTGGTCTTCGTTGGGCATTGTTGACACTGACCTTCTTTGTCAATGCTCTGGCACTGGTTCATCTTGCCTTCTTCATTGGATCACCACTTGTCAGGACTTCATAGAGAGAAAAGCACCAAAGTACTTCTCAGGATCTTCTAGCATTCCTCAGACTCCAGCCAATTGGTAGAGCCTCAAGGTTTCTTCTTGATTGAACTACTGTTGCTGATTCGTACATGGTGTTTGTGGGTGAATCAAGTTTACCATTGCTGATTCATGTGACATAAACTGCTGATGTCTTAACAATGAGGATTAGAATTGCCCCAAAGAACTATTTCTAAACAGGTCCCCATTACCTTTTGCCCTATTAACCTTTCTGTGTTGGTTTATATGTGTTGGGCCCAGGGAGTGGCACTATTAGGAGGTGTGGCCCTGTTGGAGTAGGTGTGTCACTGTGGGAGTGGGCTTTAAGACCCTCATCCTAGCTGCCTGGAAGCCAGTCTTCTCCTAGCAGCCTTCAGATGAAGATGTAGAACTCTCAGCTCCTCCTGCACCATGTCTGCCTGGATGCTGCCATGCTCCCACTTTGGTGATAATGGACTGCACCTCTGAACCTGTAAGCCAGCCCCAATTACATGTTGTCCTTTATCCTTGGTCATGGTGTCTGCTCAAACCCTAATTAAGACATTTGCCTTTTCATTACCTCTGGTGGGTGGTGGGCTAGAAGGGAGGTTAAAGCATTTAAAGACCCTTATTAAAGTAGGTTTTGAAAAATGTAAGCCTGTACCTGCTCATGGCCAGGCTGCAGCAATCATGTGATCAGTGGATCATCTAAAGCTGCTGATGCCCTTGAACACTGGGCTAGTCTTTTAGCCTAGCTTTCTAGGAAGTGTTTTTGAATTTGGCCAGAATCCTATGTGAGCAGCATGAATATGCACTGGTGCCTTGTACACATTAGAGCAGAGAGATCTGGTTTTCTGTAGAAGTAAGTGAGATTACAGTTCTTTCTGTTCTCTCCCAAAATCGGCAAAGGTTTTGATTAACTCTTGGTTCTAAGGGCACACTCTCGCTAAGTAGCATCAAGTATACAATCCTCCTGCCTCAGGCTCACATGCTAGGATTGTCAGTGTGTATAAACACACTGAGCGAGGTAATTCTCTTCATCACCACTTAAGTCTGTCTCTGCCCTATCATGTATACACACCAGCATTTCAATTCTAAACATCCCTGGGTAATACTCTATAAAAGGTTTTTGTTTTTTGTTTTGTTTTGTTTTTGTATACTCATATTTGTTTTCTTGGTTTAGTTTGGTTTTCTTGGTTTAGGAAATTTGGTTTGGTTTTGGTTTTTAAATAGGTTCTCTTTGATTGTAATAAATTCCCCCTTTTATTAAAAATGGATTATTTTCTTATAGAACATATCCTAGTTACAGTTTCCCTTCCCTCTACTTCTCCCAGTGCCCCCCATCTCCCTTCTCATAAAGATCCACTCCCAATCTGTCTCACTAGAAAAGAGCAAGCATCTAAAAGATAACAACAAAACATAATAAAATAAAATATAATAAATTAAAACCAAAAAAAAAAATCACATCAAAGTTAGACAAGGCAAAACAACAAAAGCAAAAGAGCCCCGAGGGCAGGCACAAAAATCAGAGACTCTTACACACATTCAGGAGTCCCATAAAAACACTAAACTAAAAACCAAAATATATACACAGGGGACCTTGTGCAGACTGGTGCTTGCTGCTCAGTCTTTGTGAATTCATATGAACTTTGCTCAATTGATTTAGAAGCTCTTGTTCACCAGATATCTTCTGGCCCCTCTGATCTTACACTCTGTCTCCTCTTCCTAAGGGTCACATTAGCTCTAAGGGGAGTGATATGATGGGACATCCCATCTAGAGCTGTATGTTCCAAGGTTATCCTCCTCTACCGTGTGTGTGTGTGTGTGTGTGTGTGTGTGTGTGTGTGTGTGTGTATGTGTGTGTGTGTGAGAGAGAGAGAGACAGACAGACAGACACAGACAGACAGATAGACAGACAGCAGAGTAATGTCTGGTTGGACTTATGTATTTGTTACCTTAGCAGAGTGTCATTAAGAGTCACTTTATTATTAGGTTTATTTTTTTGTTGTTTTGTTTTAGACCAGTGGTATGTAGTTTTACCCTAGGCCTCTGGGCTATCTAGTCTCTGGTCACCCATGCAGCGTTATGTATGAAATCCATCTCATGGAGTGGGTCTTGAATCAAATCAGATATTGGTTGGTTATTCCTGCAAGCTTTGTGTCACTATTGCTCCAGCACATTTTGCAGAAAGGAGAGATTGTAGACCAAATATTTTATAGTTAGGTTGGTATTTGTGTTTATCTTTTGGTAGCCTATAGAATTGGGTAGGTACTCTTTATTAGAAACTAGGAACTATATTTTCATGTTTAAAAGGGCAAAAGCTGCCTGTCTTTGATGAGAGTTATGAGCCCCGAAGAGCTGAAGCACTGAAAACCCATCTGCAGGTATTGGAGTTTTCCAGCATCTGTGTCCACAGTTTAGGGCCAGCTTCCCAAAGAAGTGGAACCTCCTGTTTTTATGACCTCCTGTTTCTAGCAAAAACTTCAGCATTGCCAGTTCAACAAAACAAAGGAAGCAGATAAAAGACATTGAACAGAGACTCTCCTGGTATTGGCTTTCTTCCAGGGGTCAGAGAAGGGGTCACAAGACTGGAAAAGGGGCAGCATTGAAATGCCAGAGCACCATTGTTCTCTGACTGAAGTCACATGGCCTTAACTGAACTGGCTGGTATTATAGTCTGCTCTTTGCTGTGGAATTTTTGGTCAGTCTTCTCTTCTTTCTGCTGCTCCTCTTCTTTTCAATGTTTAAGTGTCCTGCAGGTGTGAGCTACATGTTGAGTACATCCCCTCCAGACCCCTACCCTTACTTTGTTCGATCCACCCACTGTCCCTTTGTCCCTCCAGATGGTTTCACCGAATACATACATATGCATACATTAAGTATATGCACATATTAAATGCATATACTATGTCAAAGCCACCCAAATACTGCCTTATTGTTAATATGATTTCTGTATGTATACATACACCTCCAGCTTGAGTTTAGCCATTTGGTGCCTAGGGGCTAGGGACATTTGTTCCTATCTACTCGGTGACAAAGGTCAGACAGATTACAAAACAAAACTTCATATGGTAAAGAACCAAACCAAGGACTTAAATTCATAAGAAACATGGAACCAAGAGCACATTTGTATTCTTAAGAAATTGTCCTGTAGAGCTCTTGTACCCCATCTAGACAGTCAGAAAGAGCCCAGAGTGACAGGGTTGCCAAAGTTAGCAGTGGTTGGTTTCTGCTTTTAATTATATGGAAAAGTGCAAGGAGTGACAGGGAGGGCCTCATTTACAGAACGAGCCTTGGACTCCAGACACACATTTGTGGAGAGACAGGTGCAGCTGTCATTCATCTTTGAGCTCTCTAGAGCCAGAGAAGTATCACACAGGCTCGTTTCTAATGGAACTCCCATGGAAGAACTTCTGCAAAAAATTATAAATGAGATGGGTTGAGAAACTGCAAGTTTAATTTGCTGTGTGACTACACCCCCTTGTTCCCACCATCATTTCATACAGAAGGACCTTACATTTAAATGCAGTTCATTCTTTTAGGCAGGCAATGTTCTAATCAACCACAAGATGGCAATCACAGTCCATTTACCATGTTTGGGAGCCGCTGCTTTGCTCTGTGTTTCAAATGCCCCAGAATTGTTACTCTGAATTTTCTTTATCAAAAATTAAGACTTCAAGATCATCCATGCTTCCCAATGAAGTTCAAATCAAAACTGTCAATAAGACAAAATTTCAACAAGAAATTGCAGCAAAGATATCCATTTTTAAGCTTCTGTGATTTTCTGCAGGGTGTGCACACTTGCCTTTTTTTAGTGGGGGAAGGGGCATTCTGTCAGGCATGTAACTGCAGGTCTTCTGTATGGCGATTTTGAGAGCCTCAATATCTGTCACTCCTATGGACATTGTGTCTCCTTCACAAATACAGAAGTCAGAGAGTCCACCTATGCTCTCTAGTTTACACTTCAATATCTCTATCCTTTCTGTTTATTTTTTTTATTGTGCTACTTTTCTATACTGAAAAACCTTAACAAATATCACCTTTCACAGACGATGTCAATTATCTATAAACACTGACTATTGCCTTCTTCAAGCAAGTGATGTTCATTTTGGAATTCGGCACCCAAGGAGATCTTACAAACATTAGCAATGACTGCTAAAATGGGGGAGGGGGGAAATCCCATTTATTTTTTAACCATTTCCTCCAGGGAACTATGTTAAATGCCACAGGCTGTGTACAAGTCACTATTTATTTAGTTCTTGACAGTGTATTATTCTCCAGAAGTCACTGGATTTTCTCATCTCAGACATCCCCAAAGAGGACAAGGAGCTGGCAAGGTTTAGGCGTCAATGGGATGACTCACTGTCATCTGCACTACCGTTCCACTGCATAAATTACATGATCTTGTTGTTTCATGGTTTGATTGGTTCCATGTTTATACTTTACTGACTATATCTTCCTATTGAAAGGGGCTAGGATTTTGCCCTAGGGTTTCACTGCTGTGAAGAGACACCATGAGCGTATAAAGTCAAACATTTAATTGGGGATGGCTTACAGCTTCAGAGGTTCAGTCCATACCATCAAGGTTAGAAGACTGGTAGCATCCAGGCATTTCATCTCTCCATTTTTTCTGCTTTCTCCAGTTAAGTTTAAGATGCCATGAATTGGTGTTCACTTGACACCATCATTCACTAAAATGTAAAATATCTTCAAACTAGTAAGGCACTAACAAACTCATAATTCAATGTTGTGTCTCCTGTTATCCTGCATGGCCCTCTCATACAGGCAACATTGGCCATCCTATTGGGAAAAGGGCCTTTCACAACAGCTGGTGCCCTGTCAAATCACTGGCACCTCTTCATCCCTTTAGTAAACTGAGTCTCACAGTCAACAGTCGTCCTGAATCCCATAAGCTTCATATGCCATAGTTCTGTCATCTTCTTTCTATAAACTCATTTGATGTTATCAGAAATCTTCTTACATTCTCCCTTAAGAGAGTTGCTTTTCTGATCCCATCTTTGGTTCTTTAGTGCTTATCAAATGGATACACCAGCCATGGTCTCACGGGACTGAAATACTGACCTGCCTGCTTATCAAATGGATACACCAGCCATGGTCTCACGGGACTGAAACACTGACCTGCCTGCTTATCAAATGTATACGCCAGCCACGGTCTCACGGGACTGAAACACTGACCTGCCTGCTGCTGGTATCTTCAAAGTCAACTAAAGCCTGCATGTTCATGCTGCATTTAGCAGGGACAGCCATCATCATAACTATAAAATCATCCTCAAACTAATGTTCAGAATCCCAGTTACATGTGGGTTTAAAGTGTGTCAATACTACACTGTTTTAATTATGTGAAAGAAAAAAAATTGGCCTACAAAAAAAGTAAAAAGGCTTGAACATACTGGGGTAGGAAGAAATCAAATTCCCTTTGTTCATAAATGACATGGCAGGTTTAGCAGGAGATTTCAAAGAATTGATTAAAAAGTGATAACTATTAGAAGTCACGCTTGATTTGGTAATAGTAGTTTTCAACATACAAGTCAATATTCAAATTTTAATTATCTTCATATATTCCAGAAATGAGTGAATGGGATTTAAATATAGAAACACACCAGTTACAGTAGTACTAAAGAAAGAACGAAAATATCAGAAAATAAACCTGGGGGTGGGAAATAGATCAGGAGCAGCATGTAGCATCATGGGTCCATCTGCTGCTCTGCAAAAGTAAAAATAAATCTAACAAAGTATGTGCAAGACCATAGAGTACAAAACACAGCACAAAAACCCAAGGCTCTAAACAGAAGAGAGACAGATACCTACATTTGTAAGAAAACTGTCCACTTTCCCCAACCGGATATGGAGTCTCAAGGTCTCAACTGTGTGCTGTAACCCACTCCTGTAATGCCAGTGCTGGGAAGGGTAGGCAGGAAGACTGTTACAGTTGAAGGGCCCATGAGATGACAGAACATGACTCTATCTCGAAGTAGGGAGCATGCAAACCTTCCAGGCTAGAACACATATCCAACTTCCCTCTTTATACAAAGCCCCTGTTAAATATTGCATCAAAGGAAACCATTGTTCTTTTCCCTAGATTTTCTATCCTGGTACCTTGCAAATTATCCTGTGGTTCTCAAAGATGGCTGTATTAAATTAAAAATGAACATAGTTACTTTATTATCAATTATTCTAGATCATATCCTCTGAAAAGATCCATACTGATCATTAAGCTGGAAGAGCAGTCAGTGGTTTAGAGCACTGACTGCTCTTCCAGAGTTCCTGAGTTCAATTCCCAGGAACCACATGGTGGCTCACAGCCATCTGTAATGGGATCCTATGCCCTCTTCTGGTGTGTCTGAAGACAACTACAGTGTACTCATATACATAAAATGAACAAATAAATCTTTTTTTAAAAAAAGATCTATGAGTGATTCTGTAAGAATAATTGTTCTCGATTTCAGAAAGTGTTAATTACTCGCTAAAACGTTTACTTTCCCCTATTATTGTATGAACCTGTCCATGCAAAGCAGCTGACTGGCTGGGGAGGTATTCCCACTGTCCAGCCCATTCCTGGCTCTGTATCTATCCCACACAACTGTTTTCTACATAGCTGCTGAAGAAAGGAAGGCATGAAATCAAGGCCTGGGGACCTGCCTAGTGTATGCAAGATCCTAGTTTAATCCTCATTTCTGGTGGGGTGGGGGGTAAAGAAGCTACTGTATGTTTCTCATATTCTCTTTTACTATATGCTAAGTTCACATAAAGAAACCTAATGGCTTAGAAGATGCAAAAATCACAAGACAAAACAGTGTGAATTAAGATTCACTTAAATGTCACATACTGGCCAAACCCTACAAGAAAAAAAGAAAGAAAAACTGCTAAGTTTCTAGCATGTTTGTTTCATTACAAATTGCACAAATCAAGGAATTAGCATCTTGGAGTGCAATGCTACCATGAGAAAAACCTATTATTAGTGAGCACAAAATTAGAAGAAACAGACATTCCAGAAATAACCACAGATGGTGGGCAGAAGGAAGTGATTTAATTACAGACATCATTTTCAGTAACTTGGAAGGTAGACCATGTGCCAAGGAAAAGTAGTCCTAAGAGGAGACCATTGTGAGCCCTTTGGAACACTTGGCAGTACCTGCAGCAATATTTGTTTGGTCAGGACTGCCCCAGAGAAAAGGTGGTTAGAGAAGGTCAGGGTTCAGAGAAGTTGCTAAGAGTCCCGCAGGACACACCATCACCCCCACCACCAGCTAGCTGTACTACTATGGCTCAGGGGGACAGTCATGGGACCTCAGCTCAGATCCCAAGCAGGCATGTAAAAGCCCAGTAGGATAGCATATGCCTCTAAGTCCACTGCTGGGAGACAGAAACAGAAGGATCCCAGGGGTTCACTGGCCAGCCAGTCTAAGAAATGGAGGGTTTAGGTTCAGGGAGAGACCCTGTCTCAAAAAACATGTAGTGATAGATGCCATCCCATTGTTAACTTCTGGCTTTCAAAAGCACAGCGACAGTGGAGTATATACCAACACACACACACACTCACACATACACACGCACACTCACTCACGCACACACACACAGATCTTCTTTAGAGGTACTGACTGGCATGAGGCATAAAATTGATGTTTACTGTTCCTTCCTGTGTCTGGCAAATGCTTGAAGAAAGGAAAGGGAGATGAGCTCAGCAAATAGCTACAGGCAGAAGTAAGAGAGCTAGAGAATGTTCCAGAAAATTGGGGACTTTTATAGGCCTTGCAAATAATCCCCTAGAGTGCTGTAGTGGTTTAAATATGTTTGGTCCAGGGAGTGACACTATTTGGAGGTATAGCCTTGGAGTAGGTGTGTCACTGTGGGCGTGGGCTTTAAGACCCTCTTCCTAGTTGCCTGGAAGCTACTCTTTTCCTGTTCGCCTTTGTATAAGAATGTAGGACTCCTGCACCATGCCTACCTGGACGATGCCATGCTCCTGCCTTGATGATAATGGACTGAACCTCTGAACTGTAAGCCAGCCCCAATTAAATGTTGTTTTTATAAGAGCTGCCTTGGTCATGGTGTCTGTTCACAGCAGCAAAACCCTAACTAAGACAAGTGCCTCAGTAGGAAGGAACTCTGAAGATGCAAAGCTCTGCTTGGACTTTCAGTTAAACAAAGCAATTCACTCTTGCAGCTAATACTACTCTAAGATTTTGTTTTCCATTCTCCAAACAAGTACTTTTTTTTTTTTTTTTCTTTTGGCCGCCTAGGCACTGAGCAACTATCCATGGAAACACTATGAGACTTGGATAGCATCAAGGACTATTATTCAATTGTTCTCTTCACCCTTCTAACAGAATTACCCTTGTGTCTCCCATACCAAAATTAGTCTTTCATTTGTACTCCTTTAACATGTAAGATGTGGTTCTCCACTGTTGTTTCCTCTGTACTGTAGATCTTCTGATACAGGCGTTCATATGCCTAGAGCACACCTTATATGTAGGATACGATAGTTTCTTGATAATTCTACAATCACTAACATTTCACAAAGCACTGATCTTATAGTGCTTGATGTCAAGAACAAGCCTACTATTAAGAGACAAAAGAAAAAAATCAATCCATGACAATTCTTAAGTCTGTGGCCTAAAAATAATTATTACATTAGGTGTCAGTGATGAAGTAACTGCCAAATCCCAAATTGTGGTGATATGTGGTGGTGGAGCTAAGCACCGTGGAACACTGCTTTTTAACAAGGCTAACAGAAATACATCTCTAAGGAGTATAGCTGGTCTTAAAAGTGTCATGTTTGGATCTTTTAGGGGACTAGAGAGTGAACTAAGTATTAGGACTCACATAGCATCAGGAATCCTACTTCTCAGCTGAAGTTTTACATCTGAACTTTTGAAAATTGAATGACTAGGTCATATAGAAAGATGAAGTCACCGAGGAGTAGCAAAAACTAATTAACACAAAGCAAGGAGTATGCAGAGTAACCAGTCAAGAAGTTAGTAAGTAAAATTTATCTTGTTTTCTTTACGGAGTGAATGTCAAACTATCTCAGCTATTTTGTGTGAATTCACATAAACCCAGACTGTCTTTCAAATGTTTTGCTTTTCCGCCCGGATTTTATGGTTCTTAAATGACATCTCTTCTTCTACATACATATATTGAAAACATTATATTACTGTTATGTATGTTTGTGCCTGCTTGAGTTTCCACGTATTGTGTGCATGCAGGAGCCCGAAGAGGCCAAAAGACACCACTGGGTCCCCTATAACTGTTGTTGGCGGCAGTTGTAGGCCATCATGTGGGTCTTGGGAGCAAACCCAGGTCCTCTGAAATAGCAGTAAATAGTCTAACGCTGAGTCATCTCTCCAGCCCTTACAACACTATCATAAATCCAATAGGCCTGCCAATTTTATGCATATATTCAATGGATTATTGAGTCATTAGATTTAAGCTAAAAAAAAAAAAAAATTCCATTTATCTCACTGCCATTTTCCCTGTTCCTCTAAAAGCTCAAATCTCTCAGAAAAGTAACTCATTCCTCATATAACCTCTCAAAGTAAATGTTTTCCTGAAAGTTTCTGCTATGAGACATGTAAGAAGCTTTGTGCTGTATATTTTTTTAAAAGGAATACTTAGTCAACATGTATCAACAGAAAGATTTACAGGACAAGAGTGACAAGAGTCTATGGTTGATCTTTAACAGGCAGTCAAATGGTGTCTTGATTAAAGTAACAAGAACAGGATTTGGGAACTAAGGACTCATGACTTTAAGGGCAGGCGCAGTGTTTAAATAACTTTTTAAAAAATTAATTTTATTTTTTTAGTACATTGATGATTTGACTGTATGTATGTCTATGTGATGGTGTTGATCCCCTGGAACAGGAGTTAGACAGTTGTGAACCACCACATGGTTGCTGGAACTTGAACCGATGTCCTCTGGAAGAGCAACCAGTGCTCTTAACCTCTGAGCCATCCCTTCAGCCCCTCAAACAACTTTTAAAATCATCTCTCAATTGTGAGCAATGAGTGATGAAAGGCATTTGACTTGGCATTGACTCAACATTCTCTGTAAGACCAAGCAGCACAAACCCATACTGAAGTGAACACACTGTGACGCGCAAGCCATCAGATGCCACGCCTCCTGCAAATTTCTTCTTTCCCTTTGACTACTCCTCTCCTCTTTCTCCCATATTGTCTTACTTGGAGCTTATTTTGATCTGTTTGGATGGAAATGTATCCATGCTCATATGCCTTCATAGAAATGTGTTAGGGACCCTGCAAGCCTGGCAGAGAGAAAATCAGTGTGAGGTGAAGAATGATACTCAAGTCAGTACCATCTTTTCAGGCACTGGGTCAAAACTTCCAGAGTCTGACCTCATGATTTATTTTTCTTATACATTTAAGCATAGTAAAACTTGAGAAAACTGTCCTCATGGCAAAGCCTTAGGCATAGCTACATAGAAACTCCCAAGCAAAGCACAGATGACCTTTGTAATGGTTCTACTGGCTAATAAACAGAGCTCAGGGTTAGTGGAAGGGTCTGTGATAAGCATAAAGATAGATTCTATTGGTAGAGGATGCAAGGGACATGGGCCCTTTTCATAAAGATGAGTTCTATTCATTGAGAGTCAAAAGCTCAGGATTAGGTCCCACACAGTGCTTAGGATATTGGGGAGATTCAGGTGGAGGTTGGCTAATAGAATAGCCATTAGGCTATTTGACTATTTTCACTCTGGCATTTTAGGTGACCAGGCATCATTGATAATCCTGATTTCTCCAATGTTGACTCTATGTTGTGCTTCCTACAGTAATGATTTTCAGTATCTTTAGCCTAGCAAGACTTCCATGTTGATATTACGCTGACTCTTCTATTTTCTTCAAGACAGCTTCATGAACTTAAAAGAAATTTGCATGCAAACTGTTCATGTTGCCAATGCTGACTACTAGATTGAAGTAAGAAATAATTCTCACTGAGCATTGTGACCTGGAAATGAAGACAGAAAATTTAAGTTTCAAATGCTATGACTGATGTAAAAAGATAACAGCAGTTCTACAGAAGAGAGAGGAAGACAAATCTCATAAAAGAAAAAAGGGAAAAAGCAAAGGTTACCACCAGTGTTCTGGGAAACAGGTAAGAAAATTCACATGTGTGGCAAATGATAAAGACAGTAAATAATAAATACAGAAGACTGGGAAAGAATAAGAGTTCAACTAGACTGATTAGAGTCAAACACCTGAGCTTAAATTCCTAACTGGAGCAAGTAAGAATAAGAGACAACAGAGCAGATTCCATCTAATTCATATTTAGAGGACTACGTAATAAAAGTACTTAACTTACAACACAACATTCAACAGTTGGTAGCTGTTAAAATTAACCATTCTGGACCAATACAGACTGCTAGCTTACCAGTTTGCAAATTTCAGAGAATAGCTCAAACCAAAGAAGAGCAGCTTCTCAGTCTAGAGATACACAAAAAATTGACCCTCAAAGATATAGTGAACCTTTTACTAGATGTTAAAAATTAACCAAGCAGTCAAGAGTAAGGGTGATTTGACCACTAGGTGGCAATGATACCACTGTATTTCACATTTAAAAAAAAACTTAAGTAAATCCAGAAAAAAAAGAATAGGCTTTATAGTGTATATAAAAAAAGTTATGTGCAATTTAATTAATAATTGTTCTAATTCAATACCCATGTTTACATCTAATGTTTTTCTTCCATTAGGCACTGAGAGAACTAAACAAACACAATTTTAAACACTTTTTATCATAAAGTAGTACTTTGAAAAATCTAGATAGACACACACACATATAAAACATAAATGTAACAGAAATACAGAAGGATTAAAAAATCTCTTTAAAAGTTTTAGAATCCCAAGACTTCCCAATGAAAAATCAAAACATTCAAAACTGTGACCAATTGTGGTTTTTAATAAGTTTTGAGTTCAGACATGCTATAATAAAAATACTTTTCTCTTAAATTATAGTAATTGTAACATATGCAACTATTTTCAGTATCTTAGATTAGCAGAATTAAAAAAAATCTGTCAAAATTCTTAGGACAAATTACAGAATTCCTTTTTTGTGTCAAAAAAAAAGTAACAATTGTATCTAGCACTTTCCAGTTATTTGTGCTTTCTTCAAAAAACAGAATACAAACATATGAATTATCTAAAATAAAAACTTTATTTTTTATATCAAATAAAATCAGCCAAGTATGACAAAAGTTTTTCAAGTTATAGATATTTCTAAAGACTCAGTAAAAAAAAAAAAAAAATTCCAAATTTCAGAGGTTTCCCAAATATTAGTGGGAATTATTATTACATGTAATAATTTAAAAATTTATGAAAACTTAGGTAAATAAGTAATTCTATACTGTTATTCAACTCAAAATAAAAGACCAGGTTATTTTTCTTTGTATAAATAGCCCATTGTTTCCCAAATTTTTAATACCCAGTTTCCTTTAAATGAACTGATCCCTCCCAAAAATCAGCTTTCTGGTTTCTCTCCTTGTACATATAATTAATTTCCAGAATTATCTTTTCCACCCACAAAAAATATAAAACAACAGAAATGATTCTTTTTATAATTCATAATTTCCAGCATTGTTATTGAATTTCATTTTATATTATATATCATCCTAAAATCTAATTATATCTCAGTCTTATACAAATACAAAAACTAGACAAACATTTAATGTGGTTAGCACAAGGAAAGATTGCTATTGCAGTCCTCAAAATTCAAGCATAAGAATTCAGAAAAGTGCTCAATCTGTCCACTGTATCTAACTTTTAAAGCTAGAAAATGTAGGGAGTGCCACTCTTAGATCACTAATTCACAGAAGCAAATATACGAGTATATGTCATTTATGTATACACAGAAGTAGTTCTGTTTTCACAAATAAGGGGATAAGACACATAATGAAACACATAATCCTTAAACCACTCGGGATATAGTTTGGATATGTACTTCATCAATATACAACATGAACAAAATTACACCACACTGCAAAGTGTCAGAAATACAATTATCACAATGATAAGATTCAAATGTTGTTATTGACTTGGATTTGTCATTTTCTGTTTATTTCTGATGGTGGCTCTAAGCTTACGTATTACCAATCTGTCAGGTAGAATCATATCACCTTGCTGTTCTAGATAATCTAATAAATTCTCAGTCCATTGGAGAGCAGTTGTGTGATTTATATGCTTCTCTGGAATCAGTTCAATTCCTTCCTCATCATGTTCACTGGATTCATCTGCCTGACCTTGGGCTCTTCTGATGATTTCACTGTCAGTTAGTACTTCATACCCTGGCTCAGTACTGTCAATCTCAAGCCACTTTTCCAAATTTTCAGGAGTCACATTTTCCAGTCCTTTGGTATGCTGTAAAATGGTAGCAACAGTAGCACCAGAAATATCTTCTTCATCAAAGTCTAACCCTTCTTTTTCTTCCATGGCAGGAAGAATCTGTTTCCAGGCTCTTCTAATAGTAACTGGCTTTACTAAGTTCCATGCCATTGCTATTTCATAAAGTGCATCCAACAGAGTCAGCTTCTTCCAGAATGATTTCAGGTCATTTCCTTCTTCCAAATTGTTATGGAGAAGACCTGCACGATAGTTTCTTTTCATGGTTGCTATGACTCCCTGACCCAAGGGTTGAATCAATGAAGCTACATTAGGTGGTAAATATTTAGCAAATATTTGACCATCATCTGACCTCAGGACATTTTCATTTGGATGTGTTGGGGAATTATCCAGCAAGAGCACTGCTTTTTCCTGCAAGCCTTTAGATCTTAAGTACTCTCGAACCTGAGGCACAAAAATCTTATCAAACCACTGTCGGAAAATGGAGAGATCCATCCATGCACCTTTCTGGCTGAAATAAGAGACAGGCAGGTTTAAGGTGTCAGTCGACTTGAAGGAACGAGGTTTCCTTGCTTTGCCCACAACACAAAGTTTAAGTTTGTGCAAGCCTGTTGCATTGGTGCAACACATAACGGTGATTCTTTCTTCACCTGAGCTGTGCCCAGGGATAGTACATTTACCTTTAATTACTGCAGTCCTGGAAGGTAGGCACTTCCAAAAGAGTCCAGTCTCATCTGCATTGTAGATCTGATCCGGCTGCAGATTTTCCTGTTTGATAAAATCTCTAAAGTTGTTACAAAAATCTTCCACAGCAGTCTCATCTCCATTTAATCGTTCATTTCTAATGTTAATCTCTCTAATGCTGTGCCGCTGCTTAAATCGTGTTAACCAACCAGCAGAAGGGTTAAAGTCACCATCCATTCCCAAAGCATAGAAAAAAAACTCTGCCCGTTTGGCACAAATTGGTCCAGATACGGGATTCCCTTTAGCTCGCTGCTGATTGAACCATTCTAACATTGCTCTGTCTAGTTCCTCATACATGGATGGCTTCATAGACTTTCTCTTGGCCAGAAGACTTGTGGAATCAGAGCTGCTTGCGTAAGTTATGATCTTTTCCTTATTTTTTCTTATATCCCTGACTGTTGTTTCACCAATTCCATAAATCACCGCCAATTGCTTGGACGAGCCTCCATCTTCAAGTTTCTTTATTATATCAAGTTTATCTTTAATAGTCAAAACCACACGCTTCCGCTTCCCTGACATGGTTAGAGTCTGGAACTCAATCACTCTGTGGCAATCCTTAGGAACACTCGACCAGTTTCAGCCTCTGCAGCCCTGGCGCTGGGCTAGCAAGGGCAAGGCAGAATGTGACAGGAAATCTGCCGGGCAGGCCTTTACCAGAAGTGAGGCTGAGGAGGCCTCACATCCTCGCGGATAATCGGGACTACAGACTTGTGATTTAGTACTGCCGTGACCGCAGTTCTCGCGCCAGCCCAGGCCCCGAGGTACAGGCCCTTCACTAACTGCCACACCCCAAAGTTAGCGCAGAGCGGAAGGAAGCCGGGCTCCCCTTCCTCAGGGAGCAGGCCTACCAGCTCCTCCACCCGCAATCAGGCTGTCGCCCCGGCCGACCTGCTCCGTCCACCCGCCCCGTACGACCCTCGCCGCTCTCCCACCTCAGCGGCTCCCCAACAGCGGCGACGCAGTCGCTCCTCCCTCAGCGCGCGCTCCCGGAAGCCGCGCCCCAGATCCCGCGCCTCGGTCCCGCCCCTGCCCCGCCTGGAGGCGGAACTTCCGGCTTTCCCCGGAAAGTGGGAGGGACGTGGTGCTTAGGGAACCTGGGCGGAGGCGGAGGCGGAGGCGGGGCGGGCGGGGCAGAGGCGGGGCGGGGCAGAGGCAAGGGCGGGGCGAAAGCGGGGCGGGGAGGAGGCGGGAGCGGAGGCGGAGGCAGAGGCGCTTTGAAAGGTGAGAGCTGGAGTTGGCTGCCTGCGGGTTTCTGGCGGGAATTCTCTTCGGTCTGGTCAGTCAGATAATTAGTGTAGTGGTGGGGAGGGGGAGACGCCTAGCCTCTCGCAGAGCCTAGGCAGCGTCTTGCGGCGTGAAGGGGAGCGGCTGGCGCCCTCAGTGTCGCGACCCGCCATCTCTTAGATGTGCGTCACGGACGCGGGAAGGGGCCTACGGGTGTCACGGACGCGGGAAGGGGCCTACGGGTGTTTCCTCAGACCCTGACTATGGGAGCACAGCCATCCAGGGTCTCTCCTCAGACCCTGCCCGTGGGAGCACAGCCATCCACGGGTGTCTCCTCAGACCCTGCCCGTGGGAGCACAGCCATCCAGGGTCTCTCCTCAGACCCTGCCCGTGGGAGCACAGCCATCCACGGGTGTCTCCTCAGACCCTGCCTGTGGAGCACAGCCCTCGGGGAATGTCTCTCCATCTGTTTCCTGGGACCCTTATCTATCTGTGCACAAACCCTTCTGGGAATTTCTCTGCACACCCCTATCTGAGTGCACAACCCATTCACGTTCCTTGTCTCTCCAGACCCTTATCTGTGGGTACACAGCCCTTCAATGGCTGATGTGCAGTCTTGGTGAAGCTGTATCAAAGGATCCTGTCTTCTATCAACAGCCATCCCTCCATTTTGGAGGCCTGAGCACCTACTTCCTGTATCTGGGGAGTAAGTCCTGCCACCAGAGAGCCAGGTTGGTAATCATGAATGTGATCCTGATATTCACACTCCAAAGAATCATTTCTTCTCTCTTCCATTCGGCCCTGCTGGATTTAGGGAGCCACAGCCCTCATCACAGATGCTAGTTATCCTGGATACCAGGCCGGCAGGACCCATTCTACAAAGTATTGAACTATGATGTCAAATGGGAGGCATTGGTTTGCCTCTTTATATATTTACTTCATCATTTCCTTTTTTCTGACGCATTATGTATGCTGCCTGCCTTACCAGCCAATGGGAGGACTATAACAAATTGACTCAGACTAATGTGATAAAATCTTAAACAGAATCATGCATGTAGCCCTCAAATTCTTTACTGTGCTGGTTTGGTTTTGATGTTCCAAGTAATTTCATAAGATTGTGAGCTCCCTGGGAGCAGAGACTGCATTTATTTCTTCTAGGAGCACCAGTGCACCAGAACATTTGCTGGCATTTTGATAAATTTTCAGTAACCCTTTGGTTTATAACATGTCCTCTCCACCATATAAAAGAAGACATAAAAGAGGGTTGGTGCTTTACAAATTTCATGAATTAATTCCTCCAGGTAGAATTTTCAAAAATAGCATAGGATTTATACTTCAAATCTGAGATAAGTAGCTATCATCTTTCTACATTGTTTGTAGAGCAAGTTAGGTGACTTCTATATTGGTTTCTTGATTATGAAAAGAAAATGTTTCTTCTGATAAGAAGTTAAAGTAGCAGTAATACACTACCTTCTTTTGCCTATAAAGTTACTTTGAAAGAAAAATGCAAATATGAATTAATATTCTTTGGCAGACATCAAAGTTAATATGTGCATCTTACATGATAACTATTAAACACACAATAGTATTGACCTTCATTCACTTATTTGATGCTTTCTGGTGGAGTCTTTGTTTTTCTCTTTGCCTGAAGGTAAGATATCTTAATAAAATTCTCATTTGAATTTTTTAATTCAGCATAAACAAAACTTACATCCATTTGCATGGATTCTTTTTTCAGGAGAATTCTAAACATGGAGCTGTCTTACCCATGTACTTGACTTCATTTTCCCATTTTTCTCCCCAAGATCACTTACCTTTTTCCTCTGCCATTCTTCCCTCCCCAGATAATTTAGTAAAGATATTCATAATTTAAAAAGAAGAACAAACCACGTTCAAAATCTCCCTCTTGATAACAGGTTTATTTTATTTTATTGATGGAAATGACTATTTTTAAATAGGACAGAAGCCCTGGAAAATGTGCATTTGGCCAAATGAAACTGCATTAACTTAAATAAAATACACCTTCTAAAATGGTCAAAGTCTGTGGTTTTCCATGGAAAGTTTTGTTTTGGACCTTGCCAAGGTTTCTTCCTTTAAATTTTGGTTTTGATGTCATCAAAGAAATGGTAGAGGGAAGTCTGCAGCTTTCCATCTCTTTGCACATTTTTTTCTTGCCTAATGGATAATTTTCAAAAATTTCTGATGTAACCCGTGTACACTTAAATTCAGTTACATAATTTTTAAAAAGCATGTTTGTTAATGTTCACCACTTTGATGATTATTTCTAAAACTAAAATTTAGCATGAGTAATAAATAAAATACTACTTGAGAGTGTTAACTTTTACTACCTGTACACATGATATTACCAGCAGTCATTGCCTAGCACTGGACGGGGAATCAGGAGACCTGGTTTCTAATCCCTGCTCTGTCACTAGCAAGCTTTGTGATCTTTGGTAAGTCATTTAAACTCTATGTCCTTGTCTTTAATATTTATATATGAAGATAAATACTATCTTCTTTGTCAGGGTTTAAAAATAAATATGAAAGAATACTGATGAATTTTAAATATAGGCGATTTCTTTTATACCATCATTATGTACAGTCATGTGTCTTCTTAATAGTATGATAGTCTTAATCATTTCTAATGTTGTCCTAGGAATTACCCAGTAAAATAAATGTGCTTTGAGCTTGTTCTAGTTTTATAAGAGTGATCTCATGTATGTGAATTTGTTTTGTGTACTAAAATAAAATCATCTTCCACTTTAATATTTCTTATGGTCCATATTTACTTTTATGTATCTAGTGAAGCCATATTTGTCTTTTTATTTAAGTGGTTTTGTTATTTCTCTCAATTCAAACAAGTTTCCTAGAATGCCATGATTGTGTACTGCACATATACAACATTGGCTTATGAAAAATTATATGTGCTTACAAATATTTCTTTAGTACCTGACTTCGAAACATAAGCTGCCTACTTATTCTGGTGTTTAGTAAAAGAAAAATTGTTTTAAAACTGTTGAAATTAGGTAGAGTTATTGGAAAGCAGTGGGTTGTCCAAAAGGCATGTTTTGAAGGATAATCTAGGGGTGTATGTAAGGTAATTTTCATTATTATCTTTATTGTTTTAGCTTTTTGGCTTTAATATACCCCTCATGTAGATTATAGCCAACTATAATTCAAATGGGTCATTTGGTTTACTAATTGATATGTGTTACTTACTATTCTTGTTATATTAATTATATCCTGTAGCAGATATTGTCACAGAGTTACATTTCAGCCTGTGCTATACTGATCATTTTTAGTATATAATCTTATAATTTCTGTTGTTCTGATTTTGTATGAGAAGTTACCATTCTGTGGAGACATACTGCCTTGTAACCATACCAGGATTAGTACAGTTAAGTGATTGATACATTCTTTCCTCTTCCAAGTAATAATTTTGGAACACTATAAACTTGTTCCAGCAATGCCAGCTTTGCTTAAAATTATTTTGGCTTTGTAGCTTTGCTACTACCCTCACAGTTAGTTACACATTTTTTAATATTTTCAATGACATTTAACCTTTATTTCATAAACATTTCTTTTTCTCTAAGCTTCTAACAATCCCTTATAAGTGAGACAAATCAAGTGGATGTTTGAAGCTAATTGTTTGGAATAAAAAAATCATGAGCAGTATGATTAGTTTTGGATTGTTTTGGATTATTTTTGTTTGAAGGTTCTACTATTGTTTTATCCTTTGATATTATGATTAGAAAGAAAACTATTATGGGTTGCTGTAGAATATTGTCATAGTAATTTTCATAAGCTCTTATACGTGTATTATGAGGTCATATTACTTTGTGATTCTACTTCTATTCCTTGGCAACCACAAAAGTACATATGTGTTATTAGATTTCTAGTTATCTTACCTGTCAGTAGTTTATTTAATACGTGCTTGTGATAAATTTAGTGAAATATACTTTATAAATTCACGAACTGACAGCTTTGATTTTTCTTCCTTATACTATATTCTACTTTACCATGAAACTTTTCTTACCATTTTCATTTGACTGTATTATTGGACTTCTAGTAAGTTTTGTTGGATTATTCTGTACTTTTTAAGTGTAGTATAACTCCATTTCTACTTTGCTAAGGAATATAGAGGCTGCACTCCTATCAGATAGATTATCTCTCAGCATTGTATTGTCATCTCTTTTTTATATCAATTAATATATTGTAACTTTGTTCATGTAACTTGATTAAATTTCATGTTATTTCTGTTCCAAATTAAATCCGTCTTTACCTGAGGATGAATCATCTTTGTAATTCTGTGTATGTGTGTGTTGAACACGTATATGCAATGTACATGAGTTTGCTCTCCAATTCAGATATTTGCTGAAACCAGAGATAGATGTAGAGATAGATATCTTGCTCATTTGTTTCTTGACATTATTTTTTGAAACAAGACTTCTCACTAAACCTAGGACTTGCCACTTCAGTTGGACTAACAGGCTGAGGAGCCATCTCTTAAGATTCACCTGTCTTTGTCCCCTTCTGGGTTTTGTGTGCACTGCCACAGCCAGTTTTTGTGTGTGTGGTGGGGATTTTAACCTAGGTCCTCAAGCTTTCATGGCCAACAGTTTACCCACCAAGCCACCTCCAAGCCATTTCTTTGTAATTTCATCGTGTTTTCTGTTCTTGTCTCTTAAGCTGTTTATCCCTTTTCAATGATACTTATTTACCAAGTATAGCATGTTTGTTCTCAGCACCAGAGTTTTATGTGCACCATACTAACTTGTCTGAAATTAGTTTGGTGAACTAATTGCTTTACTAATGTTTCTATATCTTGACAATTCTATCACATTTATTTTTATTATTAACACTAACTACTTCAATTTTTCTTAATTATGTTTGCATGCTAGAGTTTAATACAGCTTTCTAAAGGATACAAGACCATGATTTTTCTATGTATTCTTTTCAGCACAACATAATTAAGAACAGGTGTTTAAAAATTAATAGTTGTTCAATTAATTATTTGTGTATTAACTGTTCTGTGATTTTTTAAATTTCAATATCTCGTGTTATTTTGCCTTTGTGACCTATTTAATGAATCCAAATTAATGTATATCTTGTTTTCATTGCTGTAATCTGGTTGTCACTGTTATGTTCCTAATAACTTTGTTTTATAGAAGCTTAAGTGAAAATGGTACATGTTAGAAGACATGAAACAAGAAAAAATTCTAAGACCCAAGTGCCTGAGCAAAAATCTCGAGTTGATTGGCGTCGGACTAAAAGAAATATCTCACAGTTATTTGATAGTGATGAAGAGCTTGATAGTAGTGAGGAACTTGACAGCGATGATGAGCTTAATAGTGGGGAAAGTATTGACAGCGATGCCGAGCTTAATACTAGCAAGAAGTCTGGTACTCATGAACTACCAGGAGAGGAAACAGAGCTTACAGTAATCAAAGTTGAAAGTCAGGGAAGCAACAGTAAACATCTTACAAACACCAGCAGTAGTTCAACAGATGAAGAAAAAATGAAGAAAACCAAACATAATGACGTACCAGATGATGAAGCTCACCCAGGTCAAGCAGAGGGTCATGACAACAGACACACTGGGCAAATCCTAGAGGAGGATATGGAAGACGAACACATCAAGCCAGGAAAAAGAAAAAGGCTGTCCTCTGTGATGTATGACAGTGATGAAAGCGATGACAGTGATATCCTAGTTAGAAAAGCAAGTGCTAAACACCCACGCAGGGTGATCGAGGATGAATGTTCTTCATTGGAAATGGAGCAAGAAACTCTTGAGAAATCATCAGCTGCTCGAAAACGAGAATACCAGCAGAAGCTACAGGAACTGTCTGAAAAATCACGCCAGAGACAGAGACACAATAGTGGTAGAAATTTTGAGGTGTGTTTTATTTTGTTTTATTGTTGTTGAAGTTTTACTTGAAATTAGGTTCTAGAAACATTAAAGTACTGACTCTATTCAATAAGGCTAGAATTTTAAGATAAGCATCTCTGAATGTCATAATGTACCATTTTATTGTTAGCCCCACTCTCTCTTTAAAAAAATATGGAAACACTATTTGTTGTTCTGTATTATCTTTCCCATTCTTAGTTGCTTATATTCTTAATGTTTATTTTAAACATTTTACCAAACATAACCCAAAATTTATAGTTCTTCAGTTTTAAAAGTTCAGTATTTAGCTTTAAAATATGTACTTTTTTTTCTTTCAGATTTAATTTTAAAGCCATGCTGCCTGTTTTAAAGGCACAGTATTTACTGAAGCATTTCTTCTCATTCAATTAGGACTCTGAGAAGGACTCTTGTTCGAGCGGTGAGGATGAGGATGAGGATGATTATGATTACAGCTCTGATGAAAATGGAGATGATTACATGATTGATGATTTTGTAGTGCGAGACGAGGAAGGCGATGAAGAGAATAAAAATCAACAAGGAGAAAGTCTGACTACATCACAACTGAAATTAGTAAAACAGAATTCTCTTTGTAAGTTAAATATGAAGACAAGGTTTCTGCCTTGTTCAAATCATTATATAATGCATCAAAGCTTACTGATATCTCCTAAATCATTTGGTTAGGAACTGTGGTTTTTATGTTTGGGTATTTTAAATTTGACAGCAAAAGTTTATTCCAGTGATTTCAGGAATTCGTTCCCCTTTTATACTATTGACCCCCAGCAAACTAGCATTTATTTTCATCAGGCTAACGTTGTCAGTATTTACCACTGTAAATACAATTTAAAACACATTTATTAATTACTGTATCATTAGAAAACATACTTATTTTATGGTAACATTTTATGACAAATAACTGTTTTCCAAAAAAGGAGACTGCCATTGTTTTATATACTTTGAAATACTTTTGAAGATATGTTTTAAATTTATATGTATGTATATATACCTGTGTGAGTTTATGCACACTATATACATGCATGCAGGTGCCCACAGAAGCAAGAGGGCCTTGGAATCCCTTGAACTGGAATTAAAGGCAGTTGCAAACCTCCTGATGTGGGTACTGGGAACCCGACCCTGTGCTCTGCAAGAGCAGTAAGCACTGTGAACCAGTTAGCCACCTCTCCTGCCCCATTAGATCTCTTTAATGTTGATCTTACTAGAAGGCAGCTGGAGTCTTGTATCTGAGCTGCTTTCAGTCTGTTGGAATGTGTTGTTGAAGTGCATGAAACAGTTTGCCTCACACTAATAGGTAGCTGGAGAAGGGAAGAACTTTTTATACTGTTTCCAAAATAATTGTGGATATTCTTATCAGCTAATGTTAATTACACAAAAATTTGACCAATGATAATTTCCTGAAGGTTATTAGTACTATGGAAACTGAAACCATATAAAAGAATTTTTAACACTCATAGTACAAGCCATTGGGAAGATTGCATTTTATCGGCTATTTTACCCATGCATGATTTTATTACAAGACATTGGCCATTTGGAAAATGCTAGTTTGCTGAACTATATAGATACTCCGTATTTTCATGTGTGTCACAGTGTATTTTTAATTAACATGTTAATATTTTAGTTGTATCAGAATATTCTTATAATATTGAGAAGCTATCATATGCAGTTACTACATACAAGTTTTTCAGAACTGTGATTTCTACTTAAAAACTTGACTTTATTTGTTGGCAACCAACACAGTAAATTATAATTAAAGTTTTGACAGTATCACTTGTTCCTTCTTGAGAAAACATTTGACAAATATTATTGAATTCCATTTTGCAGTTGTTCTTTGAAGAGAAAATGGTTGTTTCGTAGCAGATGAGGCTTTACCCCAGTTGTAACAGTTGCATAAGTGAACCTCCCTCAGAACCACTGTTCTGTTTTGTGTGCTGTGTAAGTTTTTCCTACAGAGGACTAAAGGACGTGGATATTAAAGTGAGAGTGATCAGTTTTACTGTTTCACCCAGGGCATACCTCGGCCAGTGGATAGTTCTTATCTCCAGAGCCTCACTGTGTTGACTGCCACTGTGTGTTAGTTGTTTGGTGCCAGTGCTCCGCATGTTGTGAGGGGAAGCTATTTTACCAATGTACTTTTGCACAATCAGTGAAAATATCAGAAAAATGTAGTATTTTAATTTTGATAACTATGTGGATCTTGCTAGTATCTTAAAATAGGCATTAGACAGCATACTTACTCTGAAATTACTGGCTTTTTATCAGTTTTTCAATCTTCACATAGAGAAGCCTACCAAAAATAGAACACACACCCCCCTCTGTGTGTGTGTGTGTGTGTGTGTGTGTGTGTGTAATTACAAATAAAAGAATTTGAAAAGTTGGAGTACATTTGAATATACATATTGCCAATTGGATCCCTATAATTGCACATAAGTTCTAAGATTGTTTTCATGTTTTACAGTTCACAGAAACAGGTTGCTATAATAAAAAAATAGATTCTTACTAAATAATTATTTTAAGAAGTATAACATTTTGTATAACAAAATTAAGTATGAATTTGACTTATATCCCACAATTTGTAATGAAACAGTAGACTGAAAAATGATTCCTACTTCAGGAAACTTGGCAAATTAAGGAAGAAAGTGAGGTATTTCCAAGTTAATCTTTAGGTTTCTTGAATCAACAGGTACTAGTTCATTTACCACTTGGGTATTTATATCATAAGAATACTCAGGTAGAAGCTATACCTTCATTGTGGATTCTTTATATAGAGTGCACTAAATAGGTACAAGACCAGTATATGTAAACCACTTTTAGTTCCTTCTCTACCTACTCCTTTCTGCTTACTGTATTTTAGTGGCAGTTTGGGAACTGAGAGATGTTGAGTGAAAATTAGAGCTGTCATGTGCTCATTCACTGGAGTTTCGTTCTTATTGACCTCTTACACTGGGTTGATAGTTTTGTTACAAATGATGGTTCAATTGATGATACTTTCTTGACACATTAAACTAACACATAGTTCACATTAGAGCCCTCTTTTTGTCTTGTACCTCTGTGGATTTTGACAACTGTCTAATGACATACATCTACCATAATAATTTCAGTGTCCTAAAATGTTCTTTATTAATCTGTTATGGTTTATGGGATGTTCTCTGCACACTTGTGTATTTGACTACTTGGACAGTGGTGGTGGCACTGTTTTGGGGGATGCTGTGCAACTTTAGGTGGTGGTACATAGCTGGAAGAAGTGAGTTTCTAGGGAGCAGGTCTTAGTTATAGCTCTAACTCTGCTGCTGGCTCTAGCTCTCGTCATTTCCCCTTCACTGCTTCACTGTGATGTAAGCAGCCTCATGCCTCTGCCTACACAGCTGCAAGCTGTTCTTGCTCTCATGAACTATACCCTGAAACAGTTAGCCGAAATAAAGTCTTCCTTCCTTAGGTTACTTCTTGTCAAGTATTTAATTACAGCAGTGTGTAAAGTAGTAAATGTACATCTCCATCTTTTCTTTCTAGAACTGTAGGAAACCACTTATTTGGTTTTATCACCATTGTTTTTAACATTTTCAGAATGTCACAGAATTATTAAGATCGTCACAGCATGTAAATTTTCCTATTGGTGTCTTCACCCAACTGTGTATCTTGAGTTTTTCCCCATGGATAAACAGGATGCCATATCTCATTTATTTTCATTGCTAAGTAAAAATGTATTGTGTGGATTTGCCACAGCTTATGCACTTGTCTGTTGAAAAACATCTTGTTTCTATGTTTTGGTAATCACAAATAAAACTAATATCACCATTTGTGGCTTTACTTTTAATATTAAATCTGTCTACCTCAAGGGTTTGTATTTCACATTCCATGCAATCTGTTTTATTTCATGTGTTCTGTACTTGCAGTAGTCTTATTCAACAGGCTGTGTTTCCTCAACTGGTGACAATATTCTTGTTCTTCCTTTCTTGAGTTGACATGTTCTATGAGCCACTATATTCTCTTTTTATTTCTGTTTCCTGTATAATTACCGAGTAGTAAACAGCGACTCTGGATAACTTCTGCTTACCAACATATTCTTCATTTCCTGTGTTAACCTAGTGTTGCTTTGCTGCCATTGGCCACTATCACTTCCTGAATACTCCTCTTCTGTAGCTTCTGTATTACCACTGTCCCCTGCCTTTCCTTTGTATTGTGGCACTAATCTTTTTCCCACTTTGCCATTCATCTTTTGTATATCCCAGGACTTCATCAACTGCTTTCATTTTGCTTGTACTTAGGGCAGTTTGCCACTACTTTACCCTAGTATATAGGCAAAAACTCTCTAATATTTAGCTCCAGGCAAGATTTCCCCTGAGTATAAGGTTTAAACTTTCATCAACTTGGCATGTTTATATGATTATCTTTTAGACATCTTGAGCTCAATAAATAGAGCAGTAAGCAAGATATATTGTAAAGAGTTGGAGTAGTAGATCAACTATTGTCAGGGTGGTTAGATAATTTCAGAACTGCACATCAAAAACAATATTTTTGGCATATAACAAAAGCTGCCCAGTGAAGTAAATTTCTGGTTTCTGAAAGAAAAGGCTAGATGGTTAACTGTCTTCCTTCTTTGTTGTATTCCTATCCATTTATTGTTTTCTTTTTAATTTCTTTTTATTTCATTTAAGATAGGATTTTACATTGTGGCTACCCTAGAGCTCACTATGTAGCCCAGCCTGATTGCAAACCAATGGTAATCATCCTATATTCAATCTTGAAAGATTTAAGGATTGTAGTCCTGGGCTACCATCCCTAGTGCATTAGTCTTTATGATATGTTATAGGAACACATTGTAGCTGGGTAGGTAATTTTAAAAAGCATAGTATATGAAAAATTCTGAATTTTATAGACTGAGATAAACACTATTCATGACTAGAGTTTTTGTAACTGTCAGAGCTGATAAAGCAAAAATTTAGAGTTTATGTGTATGATTAAATGAATAGTTTTAATTTATCAATTTTATGTCTAGTGAGGTTGACAAAATTTAAGCAGTGTTTGATTAGCCAAGGAATTAAGTTCTAAAGGTTGCCTTAAGTTAATCTTATAAATTGAAAAGGTGTTCTTTTGGTTGACGCAGTAGTCTATATGATAAACAGTGGATACCCCTCTGTGGCTTGGGTTAAATTATAACTGAAGTGGTATTTCCAGATTTATCCTGCTAACTTCTACAATTTACACTAAGGGCAATTTGAAGCTCCTAATTCTGCATTCAGCATACAGTTAAAAATCAAAATTGGCCATCAATTGTGGTGCGTACTTTTAATCCCAGCACTAGTAGGCAGAGACTGGTAGATCTCTGAATTCAAGGCAAGCCTGGGCTACATAGCAAGTCCAGTCCAGCCAGGGCTGCATAATGAGATCCTGTCTCAAGAATGAGAGCGAGTTGTCAATTCAGTAAGGGCTAGGGGACAATAGGCCGTTTGTCACGTCCTCACCGCCTGCCATTTGGCCAAGAGTTACACCCACGCCACTTCCGAACAGCTAGTTTCCTCCTCCAGGATGGAAGCGTGACAGTCACGTCTCCCTCTCTTTTTATCAGCCTTGTAAATGTGTGCTTATATCCTCAGACTTCAGTTCTCAGGAAAGATACAGAAAGAGGTTAAAGGACAGGTATTGTCCACCACATATCAGACCTGCACAGTGCACATGCTGGAAATGTGGGCCCGGGTAGAAGGGACGAGAAAAACACTGCTAGATAGACAGTAAAGATTGCGTCATAGTTGTAGTACTCTGTGCTAAAATATGTTCAGACAAAATGGCACAGTAGAGGTAAGAAGAATACATTTCAGACAAGCGCCGCGTCATTAGAATACTGGCAGTTTACACCAAGAAAACAATCAACTTAGTTGCCACCTAGCAGTTCATATAATTCTATCAGGAGCCTAAAATCAGTATTTGCCTGCGTTCAGTATGCAGGTCTTTTGAAAGGTGAGGTTTTTATTGCCAGTAGGAACATTTCTTCTTTACATAACCTTTTTGCAAGTGAGAACCAACATTATTTATAATAAGAGACTAGGGATGTTCTTTACAAAATGGATAGGACAGAGTTTTTCTACTTCAGATGTTCTTCAGTGTGCTAAGATGTAAACATGACACGAAGGAAAATACAGATGAATGGTCTTTGATTATCAGTGGCGTGTGTGTGTGTGAGAGAGAGAAAGACAGACAGACACAGACAGAGGTGTGTGTGCATGTGTGCGTGAGAGAGAGACAGACAGACAGACAGACAGAAAGACAGAGAGAGAGGCTTTAATTTCAGTTCCCAGCCCAGACCAGATTATGTGTTTTTCAGGAGTCTTTACATTATTCTTCGCTTCCTGTTACTGTTGTGTCCTTTGAATGCAGTAGACACTTGATATATCTTTTGCTGTGCCCAAACAGTTCAGTGACTGTAGAGGAGATAGGCAGGACTAGAGTGGGCTGATGGACAGCTGACATTCAACCTTCATTTTGACCGTTCACTGGGAGAACTCTGATTCATTCAGTTTGATTTTAGAAAAGAACAAAAGCAATGTAAACTGCACTAACCCAGTTATCCATGATTCGAAAAGAATTCTGCTTAGGATAAGTTTATTGTGAAGTAGATAACGGAGAGCTAGTATTGAAAAGAAATTTGCACTGGAATGATAACGTATTTGTATGTCCTCATGTGTGTATATAACCACAATCAATACGTTTTTAACTTAACCAGCGATACAGAAGGTAAGGGAAATGATAAGAATAGTTTAAGACCAATATTATATGTTGAATTTCTTGCTGTAGTTTTCTACCCAGATTCTTCCTTCTCCATGTGCATGCATAAGTAGAGAGGAACTGTTAAAAAGACAATTTTCCTACTCTGCCTTTACCCCTCATGCTAAGTATATGCTTTCACTCCATAAACAAACATGTGAACAAGGTATGCACTTCTTCCTAGAGAAGTATTAATAAACTTTCTCTTCCTCCTTGAAATAAATTTGGTGCTAGTGAGACCAGGTTTGGGAGAGATAGCAGAAATAATGTCATCAGAACCCATTAACAGTACTCATCTCCAGCTCTATAGTATTCTAGGAGGCTCATCTTCCACAGATATCCAAAAGAAGCCATTTTAAAATTAGTAAAAGATCTCAGAAAGGTGGCCAAAATAATAATAAATATACAAATCTCAATTAGCTCCTCGTACACTGGAAGTCAATACTTAAATGATATAGTTAAGGAAAATTCCTCCCACACTGATAGCAAGGTGTACTTCCTAAGCCCAAATGTAAAAATACGGCTGGCTTTATAAATAGAAAAACACACTTAACTGTGAAATAAGAAAGACAACCTAAGTGGGGAGACACAGATGATCTGAAAGTAATATATACACCATAAGAAGTCTTTCTTCTAAAATTAGTTTTTGGTTCAACTTTACAAAACAATTCTGAACTTCACTTAGAAGAACAAGTACATGAGAATAAAGAAAACTTTGAAAAAAGTAGTAATTGAAAGTATTTTTCACTCTAAGATATAAAAAGTTATCATTTAGTAGAAATAAGTAAAGCAGGCAGAACTGACATGAGAAGAACATCCAAATCAGTAGGAAGGACGCATGATGCTGAAACAAAATGTTAGCATATGTGGGGTTAAGGGATGCAGGAAAATCAGCAGCCTACTTAGACATCAGATGGAACATGGGGGAATTGATTGCTACCTGAGAAAAGTAAAATCATGCATAATAACAAATGTGGCATTCTTATCCTTTTCCAGATTGAAATGATCATGAAGGACTGAGCCACGGTCTGTGATAGAGTACATGCATAGCATGCAGGAGACCCTGAGTGCAAACCTCAATTTTGCCAAACAACAAGAGATGAAGGGGTAGAGGGGTAACTAAATCTCCAAGACAGACACTCATTCAATATAGGAATTAGAACTAGTCCTTAAAGAACCCTGAGCCCCTAGCCTAGTTCTGTCTCTTTCCTGTTTATTTGTGATCTTAGGGATCTTTTTCAGTGAGCACTGTCATTTTTCCTAATAGGTGAAAAATTAGAGTTTTAACCAATTCTCAATTCAATTCTGTGTCTGAAAACTAATACCAAATTTACCACCTGTGCAGGGAACATGAACACAAAGACTGGAGGAGACAGCCTTAGGCTCTTCCTCTGACATGTAGCTTTATGACCCTAGGAGAACTTCCGTCCGTCTTTCAGTTTCCCCAGTTAAAAATAAACTAAGGAAAGTATCTCTTCAGTTAGCCCTTTAGAAATAAGGCAGTGCGCATTTCTAATGAAATACTGGGTGATGCCTGGTATTTACTTCCTCAGCTGTGTTATTTTTTCAGTTGGAGAGACCAGAACATTATTCTAGCACTGCCCACCCATTCACTCCAATACAATGAAACCAGAACCTTCTTTCTAGGGAAAGTCTTATGAGCATGGCTAGGTGAAAGATATTGTGGTTAGGAAATAAAACACCCAAGAGATGTGGACCTCTGTCCCTGCCTTTCCTCTTACCCCTGAAGAACTTCCACAGCCTTTGAAATGTTGCTGCAGCTCTTAAAATTTCATGGTCAATGAGTAACACTGGCCATTAGCACTTTCAAAACTAGCATGTTTAGTGAGGAAGAAAAGCTGATGGTGAAACATAGTCCCAAAGTAGGTGAGTTAAATCCTCAGAAGAACTTTCCCCTAATATAATTTGAAGAGTTAAATGAAGTTTGGATGAATTTAACTCAAAATTATTTACCAACTCCTTAGTATATCAGCATTTGATAAAAATCTAGTCAGAGGGGAATTCTTTTGAAGTATTACTGTATTTTAGAAGCTACTGATTGTGTGTGTGTGTGTGTGTGTGTGTGTACAGACCCTCTAAAGTCTAAGACCCAGGACAAAGCTCTTTAGCACCTTCATGGAAGGAGTAGAGACTTGAAATTTCCCTGAAGACCTCAAAACCTTACATAGTCCTATAGCAAAGAGAAGTACACAGCCTCTCCGTGTTCAATCCGTTTTGTCAGCTGAAAGTAAACCCCAATCCTTTCATGATTTCTAGAGGTATATCCTACTATTTTCTTCAGGCCCTAGCTAAACATCTTCCACATTTCCAGACATAGTTCACACACACCTCCAGCAGGGCGGGTGTTTTTTGATGACCATTTGAATCATGAGAAGGATTTTCTAGAGAACATTTCCATGGCCCATAGAAAAGTCTAGCCCCAGAGTAACAAGAACAGCCGCACTGCCTGGCCTGTCACCATCATGAACTCATATCTGAGGCTGGGTTACAGAGGCTATAATGGCATTATATGCATAGCCTCTCTATGCATATGCATAGAGAAGGCACAGCTCTTTAAAGCAGTGTGGAAAATCCTACATCTGTGACAGCATAAAGGAGGATAGGGTTATCATGCCCACTGAGGTTTCTGTGAGTAGCAGTTTCCTGGACTATGTCATATGTAGCATATTATAGACTAGAGCATATTAAATAGTCCACTTAGGAGGCTCTGTAGTTGATAATTAATTTCAAGTGGACATAGGTTATTTTGATTTTTCACAGTGTATATCTCTGTATTTTCTGAAGATTTTTCCCTTAGTAAGTCTGAGACCATTCAACTTTGTGATACTTGTACCCGTTTCTTAGCAGGGGGCCTGTTGTGTCACAGTAGAGTACTGTCTGCTGTTTCCTAATAATTGCTTTGAATTTCAGATTCTTTTAGTGACCATTATACTCACTTTCAAAGAGTTGTGAAGGCTCTTCTGATCAATGCTTTTGATGAATCTTTTCTGGAAGCTTTGTATGGTAAGTTAATAGTATCACTGATTTTTTTTTTTTTAGTGGTGGTGGTGGTGGTGGTGGCGGCGGCAGTGATGATTTTTAATTTTCCTAAGTAGCTTTGAAACTAGATGAAACAAACCCAAAACAAACCATTCTTAAATCTTGCCAGTTGCTCCTTCTGAAATACTCTATATAAGTGCATTCACTTAGACCGCTTGCTAATATTATTTGAGATACATAGATGACAAGTATATGACAAGTCATTGCTCCCCAAGTATCTACAGTAAGTTTTAGAATATAAAAAATATACCCCGAAAACATAAGGGTACCTCAGCATTCATGTTCTTTATCAATTCCTCTAAGATTTTGAACTTTACCAACAGACACATGCTGTTTTCTGCTTTTGTGCCTTGGTCCATTCTGTTCTCTATCAGAATGTAATTTTTTTTTAGTTGCAGATAGCCTAGGTAAATGTAGAGAATCTTTTTGTTCTGAAAGCTGTGAATACTTTTCATTGCCTCACTCATGCCAGTCTCATCCTGAGTATGGTTGTACCCATACATGTGAAGTCTTGTATTGTGTCAAAAATGGACCTCTACTTTCTTACCTTACCAGAGTATAAGAAACATGCACATGTCTCCAGCACAGAATCTGACATTTCATAGACTGTATATGTTGTGCTGAACACCTATGAGTACTTAAGTAAGAATTTATTCGTAAGTTATAGAAAAAATGTTTTTTGAATGCCATCTATGATCCAGGCATTATTTGAGGATTGGTAATGACTTCAAGACATTAGATTCCTACCTTTTGTGGCTTGGAATTAATCAACAGACACTGAGTAAACAAGTAGATAGCATAATATGTGAACTAAAACTAGATTGTACCTGTTATGGAAATAAAGATCAGAGTTGAACAAAAAGAAAAGCTAATGTCTATTAGATAGATGTCAGATACATACATACACACACACACACAGATAGACAGACAGACTCTTGGGTAGGATTTCTATTGCTGAGGTAAATCACCATGACCAAAAGCAACTTAAATAGGAAAGAGTTTATTTCAGTTTATAACTCTCAGATCACACTCCTTCAGTGAGGAAAGTTAGAGCAGAAACATTAATGCAAGAACAGAAGCAAAGCCACAGAGAGTGCTGAGTACTGGCTTATTACCCTTGGCTTGCTCAATCTGCTTTCTTATACACTCCAGCGCTATACCACCTGTCCAAGGGTTGCCCCACACACAATGGGCTGGTTTCTCCTAAATCAATCACTAATTAAGAAATTACACTACAGACTTGCCTAGGCAAGTCTTATAGGGTAATCTTCTCAACTGAGAGTCTCTCTTCCTAGATGACTATAACATGTGTCAGGTTGGCATCTAGCCAGAACAGATAGATAAACTGTAAAAATTATAACATATGTACAAAATATAAGTATATGAAGACTGGATAGATTGGTCAAAGAATGTAGTGAAGAAGTAGCTTTTAAACAGAAACAATGAGTAAGGTGAATGTATTAGTTTGCTTTATATTTATGTGATAAAAATACTGACCAAAAGCAATATGGGAAGTAAAGGTCTATTTGGTTTACGTATACTGGGGTCACAGCTTATTGAGGGAAGCCAAGGCAGGAACTTGGAGGCAGGAACCAAAACAAAGGACATAGAGGAGTGCTGCTTACTGGGTTGTTTAGCCTGGTCTCTTATACAACACAGGTCTCCCTGCCCAGGGATAGTACTACCCACAATGAGCTAGGCCTCCCCACTTTCATTATTTATCAAGAAAATGCCCTTAGAAATTTGCCTATAGGCAGTCTGATGAAAGTATTTTCTCAGTTGAGTTTCCTTCTCCCTACATATGTCTGGTTTTATGTAAGGTTGACAAACACCAGCCAGGACAATTCATCCCTTATCAGTTTATACACCAGTATATTACTATTATACTATATGTTGAATTATATTGCTAATTAATAAATAAATCCCTGCAGCAGGTTCGCTACCTGCCTCAATGCTTTATGTTCCCAAATGAAAGACACACAGCCTTTAATTTTAATATGCCTTATACAGCTCAATTGCTGGGCCACTGCCTAATCTCCACGTGGCTAATCCCGAGTTATTACTTACTAATTCTATGTCCTATCTTGTCTACTCTAGACCCAGAGGGCTGCTCAACTGAGCCACACTCTGCGCTGCACTCTCCCTGTTCCTTCACATGGCAGCTATGCCTCTCTATCCTGCACTCTTCTCAGGCATGGTCTCTCCCCTCTCCTCCACTCCCTCCAGACATGGCTGGTCTCCCTTCTCCTTTCTCCTCTCTCTTGGTCTTAGGAAATTCTGTCTGTCCTCCCCAGCTATTGGCTATTGGCATTTTTATTTGCCAATCAGAACCAACCAGGGGGCAGGTTCCTAGAAGCTATGTGGAGACACTTGTGTAAGCAGCTTTGGGGGCAAAAATTAACATTAGAATACCAGCATCATTAGCCTAAACCCACTACACCATACTTTCTTATTTGTCTACAAGTTCTTCTATTAATATTTTTTAAAAATAAATTCTAACCTTTAAAAGCTCCACAGTCATTATAAATTCAAATACTCTTTAAGTTCAGTCTTTTTAAAACATTACAAGTCTCTGTCAAAGTTCAAAGCCTCTCTAAAACTTCAAAGTCTCTAAGCTGTGGGCTCCTGTAAAATCAAAATCAAAAAACAAGTCAAATATTTTCTTTCTCCAAGAAAGAAGAACCAGATCATATTCACAACCAAATAAAAGTAGAACCAAGGACCACCAGTTCAAAGTTCTGTGTCAGAGCTCTGATACTCATGATTTTCGGGCTCCAAAGGGGTTGAACAGCTCTTGTTCTCCAGCTCTCTTATCCTCAATACACACAGTTTGTCTCCTAGGCTCAGGCCGGCTCTGTTCTACACTAGCTACTCTCTTTGGTGCTCATCCCCGGGTATTGGCTTTGCCAGTATGCTGGAGACTCCGTAGTAATAGGTCTGTATCTTTGCCAATAGCCTTTCCTTGGCTGTCTTCAAGAACCCTTTCCAAAGCCACATGGTGCTAAGCCTCAGCTTCCCTCTATGACTCCTTCATGCCTTCAACACTAGTATTGCCTCTGTGACTCCTGGTCATTATCCAGTTTGGTTACCTGTACAGGGTACACCCTTGGCCCCCCTTGAACCACATCTTCTGTGTTCTGAGCCTGAAGAAATGCTTCCCGGAAGATTGCATCACAGTGCTACTGGTCTCCTTTTACAGCTGATTCTTCAGCCCCAGCTGACCAGCATCACAGATTCTTAATTCAAAGCACATCCAGACAGCCCCAATAGAGTCTATACTTACACTAAAACTTCACAAACCAGGCCCACATTGTCTATATTACTCTCAGCATTCATAACTTTCAGGATCCCACAGAACAGCCGATTAAGCTCTTGTCCAGCCCAAAGTTTCAAACATCTCCATAATCCTTCCAAAACAACATGGTCGGTTCTATCACAGAAATAGTCTACTAATGCTACCAATTTCTGTGCTAGTCTGCTTTATATTACTACAATACATTACTAACCAAAGGCGACTTGGGGGAAAGTATTTACTAGCTTGTGTATACTTGGTCATAGTCCACTGAGGGAAGCCAAGGCAGGAACCTCAAGGCAAGAACCTTGAGGCAATAATTCAAACAGAGCTCATAGAGGAGTGCTGCTTACTGGCTTACTTTCCATTGTTTGTTAAGCCTGCTTTCTTATATAACCCATCACGTATTTAGAGAGTTATGTGTCAAGTTGACAAAACCCAACCAGGACAGTAATATCTACATCTGTTGTCTGCTTAGGGCCATAGTAAGAGTTAAGAGCAGTTAAGAACAATGAGGAAGACCAATTGTCATTATAATGCAGTGAGTCAGCAGTGAGGGGAGAAGACAGCAAAGGAGTGGGTAGTGGGAAGAGGGGCTCTTAATTCATTTAAGTTTTTAAATTTGTAGTGACTCATTAAAACATGAGAAATGTATTAACTAAATTTCTGAAATTTCACATGGAAATTTCTGAAGAGAGCAGAAAGGTTAGCATCACAGGCCATGACAAATATGTATAAATTGAGAACAAAATACTAATCAAATTAGGAGAGCAAAAGTAAGATGTGGTGTACTATGAGGAAATAAGGGGGAAGGCAAAGCAAAAAAGATGTTTCCATTGTGTCGGCAAGATCCATGGGTGGACCAGCTGCAGAGCCCCTTAGAAATGTGATCGGCAGTTCAGTGCTCATGCAAATTGGATTGAAAGGAAGAGTAAAATGTTTTGTGCAAGCTTTTTCATGTGGCTCCTTGTGCTACTGGATGGATGGATAGATAGATAGATAGATAGATAGACAGACAGACAGACAGATGTAATAAGAAAGTCTGAAGATTATGGAAGGATGACAGAAACTCTGCCCTGTTCTCTGCCCCTGCGCTTTTATGAAATGAAGCTTTTATTTCATTAAGTATTTTCTAATTTGAAATAGTTTCAACTATCCAGCCATCTTTCTAAAACCAGACACATACATAGTGTTCAGTTGATTCAGAATTTCAAGTATTGTATTGTTTTGTCCATCTGCTCACAGCTGGCACCAGGAAGAAATCCTATGCACAAGATATGTTGACAGCTCTTCATTATTTGGATAATCGCTTTATTCAACCCCGTCTAGAGAGCTTAGTCTCTAGAAGTCGATGGAAAGAGCAATATAAGGTATAATATAAGGTTTGCCTCTTAACCTCTGGTACAGGCGTGGGGACAGTGGCCTTCTCAAGATTCCAGTATCCACCCAGATGGAATCATTTTCTGAAGTGTAATCTTTCTACTTTGTTAAATAATAACAGTTTAATCTCTCCTAAAGGCTTTAATTATTTTAAGTATCCACACTAATGTCTTCAATAATTAAATGGTTTGAAATAATTTCAGAGCATCTCTAGGGATTAGCCTATTTTAAAATGAGATTGTCTTACAAGATGACTCTTCAGAGAAGAAAGTCACATAGACAAAGAAGTTTGAAAAAACAGTGTTTAACTTTAACTGCCTCTGTCCTGGAGCACTTTTCTGAACACTAATTTATGAATTTACACTTCAGGTTTTCAAGGCGGGGATTTAAACAGCAATATCTCCCAAATTAGTGTGTCCCGTGAGGCTGCTTCTTGTGAGATGCCCGTCATTCCTTCTACTGTTTTTAAGTATTTTACTGTGTGTATATGTTTGAAAGGTGTGTAAAAGTGTATGGTGTGTGAATGAGGACCTCTCCATGCCACTGTGGGCAGGGGAAGACTTTCAGGAGCTGGAGTTTTCCTTCCACTGTAGGTTCCTGGAATCAAACTCAGGCTATCAGGCTGCTGTGACCACGATTTTCCCCATGAGCCATCAATCTGTGTCCCTCTTAGGATGTTTGATTTCCATAAAGTAATATGGAAAACACTGGCGTACATCATCTGTAACCAAACATTTTATAATTCTAGAAATTCGGGAATTTTTAACTTTTTAAAATTGGAATTACTGGATTATATTTTATTCTCCAGATTTGTATTTTAGTGTATCTGATGGCAGAGCATGAACTATGTGATATTTAAAGGTACCCCGACCTTGACATTCTATTTTCTAATGATGAATAAGAGGAAACATGGTAGATAATAAACATTCAAATTCTTAAAATCTCCCGAGCACTTCAATTAACTTCTAGACTCCTTTACTTCATTAAACTGTGTCTCATCAAGAACTCTTCAAGCTGAAGTAAGCCTGAGATAGGAAATGCTTCAGTCTGAGGGACAGTCAGGGGCTACAAACTCTAAGATTTCAAGTTCAAAGATGGCTTGAATTTAGAACTCCCATAGGTATCTCTTCTATTTCTAGATTTTTAACACCACTAGATCCCCAATTTATTCCTCAGATGTAAAACAACATTTATCTACTTTTAAGAGAAATAGGTGTTTATTTATTTTAGGTAAAATGCATAAAATAATTATAATATTATTTTCTTTAATACAGAGAAAAATGTTACAAAATTTAAAGAATATTTAACATTTGACAAATGATTTACATGTGAAATATATTTCATAAGTCTAAAAGGAAATAACTATTCTTTCCTTCATTTCACAGTGAGGAAAGTGTAACCCAGAGTGTAAAGCTTCACAGTTAGTAGTTTCACAGGCCAGGATTTAATAGAGCCCAAGACTGTTGGGTCTATGTTATATTATGCTTAGCCACACTGGCAGGTTATAGTGAATTTAGAAAACTAACAGTGAAATAACAAGGTGCACAGAATTATGAGATAGATGATCCAGTAAGATCTTAGGGTATATTGGGTCATACTGAAGAAGATAAAGTAACATGAAGAAAGCTCGCTGATGTGACCCAGAAAAGTATCTATGTCACTTATATGTGGAGTGTATTCTGTTCACCATAGTCACTCAGGAAAGCAAACTGTTTAAGCCTTCATCACACTGTGCTGCACAGCACCATAGAAGCAGGAAGGCAAGAGAGCAAAGAGCACTAGTCTGGATTTTGTCTATTAGACATGCTGTGAAGTTTAAAGACTGTGACAGGTAAATCAGACCAGTGCTGATGATCACACAATATGAAAAGGACCAGTGTACCATCCAGACTGCTGTAGGGGATGAATGTGGATTAGGAACCATGCTAGCAATATATTCAGTGTGTTCATTCAAGTGTGATGCTAAAACACACTGCTAATGGGACAGTAGTGACTAGCACAGGCTGAAGACAAGTGCAATTACTCACATACAAGTGACTTTGCTTCTGTAGACCAGGGTTCTCACATGCTGCACCCATTGGTAATCAGTCACTGGATGGTCAGTCCATCAGTGCTGGACAGGGAACATTAGTAATTGCAAGGTGCTTATTTAACATGACAAAGCAGGTGACTACAGGAGGATTAAGTTATTTCCAGAATGTGTTCAGGAAAATGTGATTGAACTCATGCCCTGAAGAATGAATGTAACTTTTTCAAATTTTAACTACCTTAAATGAACTCCACTTTCACTTACCTTGATATTTTGTTGCCCATTTTCCTGTTTTACTTAACAACTCCATGATACTTACTAGAGATGAGACCATTGAAATGAAGTAAATTAAAGCCTATCAGAAATACTACTTGGTAGTAATTTGTAAGTAATGAGATAAATGAAACTACTTGTTTTTCTTTGTCTTTTTTATTGCCAAGATTAATAATTTTTTTCAATTTAAAAAACCTTCTTAAAGTAAGAAATAACATGTGCATTGTTCTCATATTTCTTTCCACTGCTGTCCTAAATGAGTTCACATTTGGAAACATTGTATTCTTAATCTTCTTCTGTTTAACTGTCGTCAGGAGCGGGTTGAAAGCTACTCTCACTTAAGTATCCATTCCAAGAGCCCTGAGGACTGCACCTGCCAGGCTTGTGGGCTGCATCGTCACTGTAAATTCTCAGTGCACCTCTCAGGAAAGTTATACAACACCAGGACGATGGAAACAGATGACTTCATGTCACATGACAAGCAGGTATCTTTTGCTAATTTCTGCCTTTGCTGTTTAGAAAATCCAGGCTTCCTAGCTTGTCCTCTACATAGTTCTCACTAATAGAGAAAATACTCCAAAGAAAAGAACACAAGGAAATATGGCACATTTGGTTTCTTTCTTTCTATTAGTATGCCACTGATATTAAACCTAGGGTCTCAACTTGCTACACAGACATTCTCACCTAACCCCAGGGTACAATTTTTGAAGGTGAAAAATGTGTCTGATAAAGCATAATCATTGAACCCTAATTCAGTGAGATGAAATCAGTGCATATTCTTAATCTCTGTAAGTCTTATCATAGGATGGGAGTGAAGAGGACAGTTACTTGGGCAAGAGAGGGTCAGGGCTGCCTTTGAGTTCAAAGAAGAATATTACCTAGGTCAACACCTTGTGTGAGGTAGCACTCAAATTAGTAGCTTATAGGTAGGTGATTGAAGATTCCTGTTTATCCTACAGTGAGAGAATTCAGAAAGCATGTATTTCAATTTAAACAATATCTGGTTTCTAAGTGTCTAGAGCAACCGATTAAGATGCTGTTAAATTTGAGAATAGAAAAAAAAATTCAAGAATAAGTAATTGCTGGGCATGGTGGTACACACCTTTAATCCCAATACTCAGGAGGCAGAAAGAAGCAGGCATAAGTTGCCTGGTCTACAGAGCTAGTTCCTGGACAGTCAGGGCTACACAGAGAAACTGCACCTCAAACAAACATGCAAACAAACAGAACTAAAACTCCCAAATTTTCTCAACAGTTAATAGTTAATAGACATGAGTGGGACAGTATAATGTGAATTCATAAAAAATATAGAATCTGTTTGTGAGTTTAACCTTGTACAAAGGGTTCATTTGTAAATACATTGAGAACTTCCTCTAGTGACACTGCATATCTTTGTAGGATACATGTTTTGGATGAGGTAGAGGCCCAAAACTGTGGCTAAAGTGGAGGAAATATGACTTACTGGAAAGTATGATCCATGAGTATACTAGGCAACAGTTGACCACACCCTTCTAAGCAATGCAATAAAGCTTGGAGCACTCATTCAGAGATTTTAGTCCTGGGGTTGGAGTTATATACTTAGGAAAATTTTCATTCCCAACTTAAGAACAAACAAGGAAAGCTACTTAATATTCAGATTGATATCTTATAAATTACTAACATATTTTAAGTCAATTGTTGAAAGACAATATGACCAACATAGCTTAGAAGTTTGAAGACTTAGGAAAAGTAAGATTTCTAGAGGAAGAAGGGTGTGGCGTATTTTTAAAATACAGGTGACTACATAGCTAGAATCGCTGTAGTTTATAACTTTACCCTGTGAATGTCAATCCAATAAAAGCAAATGGCATGATCACAGCATTCACTGAAGCATTGTTAATAAGGAGTGGGGTACAAAATAGTGGAAACACTCCATGTAAGACATTAGAATACTGACATGAGAGTCTGCTACACAAGAATGTGTGGCAGGACACAGTGTCATTCAGAAAATGTTGTCACTAATAGTTATTATGACTTTTTTGAAATGATATGAGATGAAATAAATTTTCTTCAGTAAATTTTATTTTTAAAAATAAAATTATTTTATTCTAATTAACTTACAAATAAACACAACACAGAACCAATTTAAGGAAACCAATGAAACACATTTGCTCTTCTTCTTCTTGTTGTTGTTTTGGCATAGAATTCAATGGTTTCCATTAAACATATAACCAGAGTCCATCACTGTCATGATACCTGGGGCTTCACTAGTCGATCAGCTGTGATGATTCGCAGACTTCAGGTTATACTCTCCTAGTTATTTTTTTTTTAAACACACTGTGTAAATTCAGTGTATGTCTCTTTAAGTCTTGATTAGTGTTTCTAAAAGGGTGGAGTTATTTTGAATGTGACAGATGGATCAAGTCATTAAAATGAGTCAGAGTTCTATTTATCTTCCCTCCAATCTAAGCACCAGTATTTAAGTAAACAATGTATATTTGTCCAAAAATTTTGCAAGCACTTACATTTTATTTGAAGAAAGAACTATTTCCTCAGACTCTGCTTCTTGCTTCACATACCTGCTACTCCAGCTTGCCTTCATGTCTAAGTCAGTAAAGACAGTCTGTGAGGAGGGGGAAAGAGAAGGAAGGAAGGAACTGTTTACTAAAGTTATTTCTGTCCCATTGAACCACTGTGTCCGTGCCTGCGAAGAAAGTAAAATATGGATGTATTTATATTCTGGGGCCTAAAGAGACTGTCCACGCCCACCACTGCTCCCAGGTTCTTTGGAAAGCAATGTCCCTACATTTTGATTGTGCCTATAGTTATATAAAAATGATAGTCTACGGTTAACTAGGTTCCTTTTGAGGGTCCAGGAAAATACTGTTTGTTGATAATTTTCTTTTGCCTGACTTACCAGAAATTAGCTTATTTGAAAGAAAGGATATGCTTTGATGGAAGATGGATTTGCCAGTTCACGGAATGAGTGGTTTAGTTTCAACAGTGTTATGTTGGATAAGAGGCCTTGGACCACAAGAACATTCCCTCCTTGAAGGAGAAAAGAAAGTGTTGTATCAAACTTAGGAAATGAAAGAAACTGCCACACTCGTAAGACCCCTTGTGAGCTATAGATGCAGGGTCAGTTGCCAGAATGGAAGGAAAGGGAGGTTGGGTGATGGGCAGTGTTTGGCTTGACCGTCTGTTGTGCAGGGAATGTTAGGAATACAGTTCTTATGACTGAGTTGTCACCTGTGCTGGGCTGGGCTTTTCAGTTTTGCACTTGTCTTTGACTCATCCGTGCTCTTGTCTGTAGCTCCAGGAAACCCTCTGTGTTAGACTTAGGTAACATGGTTTCTTTCTCTGTTTTTGAGTGCTCCATCTCAGGGGAATAAATGTTTGTTCGTGTCTATTCAGAAGAAGTCACAGGATGTGATGAAATGCCCAAATGCTGCCCTTACACATGTGCCCAACCCAGCCGCTGGCCAGCCATCATTGTATCCCTTGGGTTCTTTTGGACAGTGTACTCCTGCCTGTTACTTTTCTACACATCATCATCTCTGTATTTTATGAAGCCACACCTTTGCATTGTGGCTTCATAAAAATGTGGCATAGATGACTATTAAAAATTATGTAGCTTGTACTAAACTTGTACACTTGGGCATAGAGTCAAATTCTTAAATTAGGAAGGTATTTCTGTCCTCAGATTCTTATATGATATGATCATATTGTGATGTTTAGAGCCCATTCTGGTGTATTTTCAATAAAGTGTGAAAAATATGAATGAGGATATATTTAATTTTATCAGTAGAGTGATATTGATTTCCATTTTAGATGTATAATAAAACATAACCATCAAAACATGACAGAGAAATGGTCTGGTTGACTGACTTCACAGATGTGCATTATAGAGTCTTAGAAGTTCACATATAACCAAAGCACACAATAAAATGTTAATATGTCTAGTTTATATACAAAACATTAGGTGAAGCCAAAAATATACATACACACAAAGAACATTTTTACTTTATGTTTGGAAATTGTTTAGTAAGCAATTACCAACACTTAACACTGGTGTAAGAGTGTCCCACTTTTAGTTCTTGTTCATATTTACAAGTTTATCATAATCTGGGCACTTTAAATGCAGAGCATGTATGCATACCATACTCTGCATGCCTTCCCTTGCTCTTCTGTGTGCCCATCTTTATGCCTTAAAAGCAGTTTCTCTCCTTATCCCCAAATTCAGATAACTGTTTTCAGGGCCGCAAGGGGCAGCGGCAGAGGCTGGGGTGGTGGCTCAGTCAGTAGAAGATGGCAGATATGAGGGCTAGAATTCCAACTCCAGCATCCACTAAAAACAAATAAGTCAAACAAACCTGGCCAGCTTCACCTAACTGGGAAGCTTCAGGCTGAGACATGCTGCCTCAAATAAAAAAGGAGCAGTGGAACCTGAGGAACGGTGCCTGGCATTTTCTTCTGGCTCATGAACACACAGAGAAACACGGGCTTGATTACTCTCCTATCTGTGTTGGTTTAGGTGACTCTCTCCTTGCTGAGACATCTTGGTAGCAACCTGAGCACTTGAGTACTCACTTGGTAGCATCCTGAGAGTTTATCATCATTCATAGCAGTAAGCTCCTTAACACAGGTCACTGTGCCTCTAGCCACGAGCCCAATACTGGAAGCATAGTTGATATACAGGTTCTGTTGATTAATTGTATAAGAAAAGATAAAGGGATCATTTGTATAAATATTTAACCAAGTTAAAAATACATGCTTTATATTCTACCACTAAGGGAAATCTGAAAATCAGAAATTATATATATATTAATTAATAATTAATATTTAATATTAATTATATATGTATATATTCACTTTTTGAGGTAATGACATTTATTTCTCAATATAGGTGTTTGTTGTTGGCAGAATTTGTGCTGACCGCACCAGAATTTATCATAAACTAAAGCATTTTAAATTCAAACTGTACCAAGACTGTTGCTCCATTGCAAAAACAGAAGAAGTTGGAGATGAACAGGTAAAAGATGCAGTAAAAAGAGTCTTCAGTCAGTCAAAAAAAAGTGGCTGGATTGGAAAGGTAAGGTGGTAGACCGCTTTGTTCTGCAGAGTCTGAAGGCTTAAGTGTGGCTGTTCTTGTTTCTTCTGCTGCTGCCTATTCCCTCCATGTTTATCACTGTTCTGTTCTGAATAGATGCCCTGATGTTCCATGAATACTCTCACCTCACTGAGTAGATTATATTCAACAATAATACTCACAAAAGTCTCTGTTCTTTGTCTTTTATGTGTGTAAGTCTTACTTGTATATTAAGTCACTTTTCCTGTCACTGTAATAAAATACCATGGCAGAAGTATCTTAAGACAAAGGGGGTTATTTTGGCTTACAGATATGTCTATAGTCTAACGTGGTGAGGAAAACCTTGAGGCAGCTGGTTGTCTTTCAAAATCAAGAAGCAAAGAGAGATTACTACTTCTGCTCAGCTAGTTTTCTCTTTACGCAGTTTAGGACCCAAGTGGAGAAAATCATGCCACCTACTTTTAGGGTGGCTCTTCTATCTTAATTAGCCTAGATTATCCCTCAAAGGCATTCCCAGAGACTTCTGTTCCGTGGTGATTTGCATGTGTGGTGTTGGTGCGGGTTGGGGCAGGGGTGTGTGTGCAAAGTATAGGACTCATCTTTGCTTGTCTGCTTTCTTCTTTAGTCCCTTTGATCTAAGACTCAAAAAGCATCTGGGGTTAGTCTGAGGAAAGGGTCCTCATCACCAATTCTAATAAAACCACATCCTTTTTTGGAGGACCTGGGGCTGAATGGTTGGCACTGTTACTGGAGATGGAAGGGGGCGCTTATTTTTCAGGTTGTGAAACCTATTTTGACTTCCCTGTACCTTGATAGTCACTCAATTTGATGTCAGTAATAAAGTGGGCGTTCCCAAGAGTCCAGTGGATCCAGTGGATCCATAAGACCTCCTGGCAGCTCAGAATCTCTGCTCTGCTCACAGAGCCCTTACAATTAGGTTATGGAAAGAATCCTCATTATAGTAGTTTTCTAAAAGAGGTTTAGTCCTACAGATACACAAGAAAAAGCAAATAGAAATTATTCCGGAAATTTGGATCCAAGTTCTATTTCATCCTGCAAAGAAAAGAAACAGAAGAAGGTATCTGACTTGATACCTTTTGTCTGGGTTATAGAAGAGGGAAATTTGGAAAGAGCAAAGGCAAGGCAAGAGAATACAGCAAATAAACTTCTATGAGTAAAGAGCCAGGGAGTAGCAGCACAAGCCCTTTTCAGGGGTCTCATGTTCATTAGAGGGGTCACTCCGAAGGACACCACAGCTTCTTTCCTTTGCACAGTTACTCTCCTACCTCAACCCACCATCCGGTGATCTTGCCGGTCGCTCCTTTCACTGTCTTTGGATTTTCACATTTTGCTCTGCTTCTCCTACACAAGCTGTTCTTCCCATCTATGTTTTTTACCGGCTTTTGGGAAAGACATGGCTAGTAAACCTGACTTCATTTTCTGAGACACTGAACTTCTTAAGTGCTTCTGTGATACCTTTAAAAGATACCAACTCAATCATGGAATTAGAAAATCTGTATAAATACCACAATTATAGTACCTGGGATTGGAACCCTATGCTTTGTGGATGCTAGAAAGGTGCTGCACCACTCAGCTAGAGCTCCAGTCTGTGTGCATTGTGGGTGTACTATATGTAATAATTACACACACTTTTATGTGGAGAACTGCCAACTTCTTGCAGAGCAAGTATTTCCATCTATTTTAGAGTATCCTTAACAAAATTTAGGACCATTAATGGAATATGAAATTAAAACATTCTTAAGGGAAGGAAGTAAAATTATGTTCTCTAAGTTAGGTTTCTGTTCCTATGATAAAACACTATAACCCAGAGTATCTAGGGGAGAAATGGCTTACTTCAGCTTACAATTCTCATTACACTCATCACTAAGGGAAGTCAGAGCAGAAACATGGAGGAAAGAATGGAAGCAGAGACTACGAAAGAACACTGCTTACTGCCTTACTCTCTGTGTTGTTCAGCCTGCTTTCTTATTCCATGCAGGAGCTCCTTCCTGCCCAGGAACACCATCCACAGAATCAATCCCTTGTCAACTTGACACACAATTTGTTTGGGACTGGCTTACAGGGTTAGTCCATTATCAGGCAGAAGTATGGAAGAATCCAGGCAGGCATGGTGCAGGAGGAGGTAAAAGTTCTACATCTTCATCCGAAGGCTGCTAGGAAAAGACTGGCTTCCGGGCAGCTTGGGTGAGGGTCTTAATGCCCATGCCAACCATGACATACTTACTCCAACAAGGCCAAACCTACTCAAACAAGGCCACACCTCCAAATAGTGCCACTCCCTGGGCCAAGCTTATTCAAACCACCACACATACCTTCTTACTCCAAGAGAGAAGAACCAGAGTATATCAAACCAAAACAAAACCAAAGTCCATCAGTGTACAGCTTATTGTCAGACTCCTGGGACTCATGATCTTCTGTGCTCCAAAGGGTTTGAACAGCCATCCACAATATACACAGATTGTCTCTTAAGCTCTGGGCATCTCTATCCTAGACCTGATTCTCTCCTTAGTGGTCATCCCATGGTATTGTCATCTCCAATATGGTGAGGTCTCTGCAGTAACAGGGGTGTACCTTTGCCAGCAGCCTCTCCTGAGCTCTTCGGGGACTTTTTACTCTGACCAGAGTCTGACCAGTAGTCTTTCATAGTACAAAGCCTCAGCTGTGACTTTGCTCTGCATTGCTCTCAACATTCTAATCCCCCACATGTGTGTTATAGGACCCCTTCATGTCTTCAAAACCAGTACCATCTGTGTGACTTACACATTACCAAGTTTGGCTACCAGCACAAGGTATCCCCTTGGTCCATTTGGACCAATCTTACGTTTGCTTCTGGCCCTGAGCAGACACTTCCTACAAGAGTGCACCTCAGTGGTGCTGGTCTCAGTCACTGTTCTTCAGCCTCGGTGACCAGTATCCATTGACCCAGCGAGTGAAGGTTTCACTTAAAAAGATCAGAGCTCTTGATAATCACAACTGATTCCTTAGCCCCAGCTGAGCAGAAACACAGATTCTTCATTCAGAATATCTAATGGCTCTGACAGAGTCTTTAAGGGACTTGCAAACTTCCTTACGAAACGTCACAACCCAGGCCTTCTTCATCTGCACTGTTCTCAATATTCATCCAGTTTCCTACAGAACAGCCCACTGATCTCTGAATACTCAGCAGCTTTTCCAGACCAGAGTTCAAATGCCAGAATAATCTACAAAACATCATAGAACTGCCCAAGCCTCACAGAAACTTCTGTTTTAGCTGTTGTTTATTGCTGTGATGAACACATTGCTTAAAGCAGCTTAGGGAGAAAAGGGTTAGTTCATCTTCCAAGTCTATCAAGTCATTCAGTGAGGGAAGCGTGGGCGGGAACTTGAGGACATGGAGGAACACTGATGACCAGCTTGCTCCCCATGGTGTACCTAGCCTGACCAGCTTGCTCCCCATGGTGTACCTAGCCTGCTTTCTTATTCCATTCAGGACCACCTGCCCAGAGGTAAGCTGGGCCTTCACATCACTCTTTAATTTTACAAAGCGCATTACAGAGTTGCACACAGGCAGATACTATGAAGCCACTTTCTCGGGATTGAGAATTCCTGTTCCAAATGGCTCCAGCTTCTGCCAAGGCAACAGAAAACTAACCTCACGCTCTCCATCAAGAGTGACATCTGATGTTGGCAAAGGAATAAGATGTGCGCTTAGAGCAGGGAGCAGTTTTCACAAAAAGGCAGCGAAAAGCTTCATTTTTTTCTTGAATTTTCGACTTCTTAAAAAATATTTTTACTTAAAAATATTTCTTTATAGACTTTTTCAAAAGATTCCCTACATCCAGCACACACATATACATATAAATAAATATATATATGTATGTATGTATCTGTATATGTGTGTAACACTTTTTTTGTCAATGCACTGACATTTCTCAGCCTTGCTGTCCCTTTGAGTGAGACAGCGCTGTGTGTATTGTGTCACATGCAAATTTTGGCTATAGCCAGTCACATCTCTACATTTAGTCTTCCTCTTAAAGTACCTGGGCTGTCTGGGCTTGAATGCCCATCTCAGAGACTCTGGCTATTCCCGTGTCCCAGGATGTCACATTATCCTCTTGTCTTGCACAAGCTGTTACTCTCTGCTTCCTGCGTGTGTTTTGACACTCTGCTGCTCTTCTCTTCTAAGCATTTTTCTTCTATTCTTTCAGGATCTCTCAGTATGCTTGGCCAGAGACTAAGGACCTGCCAACTAAACTTCATTCTTGTTTTACTTCCTGCTTATTGTGCTAGAATCGTCTTCTTTCAGTCCAGTAGTCAAGCCAGTTAGCTTTTCTATAAGAAAAGAACACACAAGAGGGAGAGCATAATTAAACCAAAATCCATAAATATACATGCCATTCTAGAAGACTCTAATATACCTAACAATTCATTAGGAAGAAAATACACGTGAGGATGGGCTTTCCTAGGAGTAGACAAAAAGATTTTTGGGATTGGTTGATAGAAACGTGGATACCAGAAAGAGAAGATAGTAAGTTTGAGGGCTAGGGATATGGCTCACACAAGCATGATAACCTGAATTTGATCCCCACACCACCTTAGAAAACAGGTGCAGTGTCATATGCCTTCTGGGGAAGCAGAGACAGGAGGATCCCTGGGGTTTGCTGGCCATACAAATATGTGAGCACCAGATTCAATCAGAAACCTTATCTCAGAAGACAGGGTAGAGAGCAACTAAGGAGGATATCCTAGATCAACCTCTGGCACACACACACACACACACACACACAAGAACACACACACACCTTAACACATATACAGAAGTATCGACTCTGTTTTACAGTTGTATTTAAATAATTTACAATGTATTACATAAATAAGAACTTCAGATTATAATGAGATAGTTCCCCTAAGTCTTCTCACTTCACCTTGTTTTCACATTCTTTCTTCTTCTACATTTTAAGTTGGTATTTCTCAAAATATTACACTTAGCTGGGTGGTGGCGTGTGCATGCCTTTATTTCCAGCACTTGGGAGGCAGAGACAGGCAGCTCTCTGTGAATTCCAGGATAGCTTGGTCTACAGAGTAAGTTCCAGGATAGCCAGGGATACACAGAGAAACCCTATCTTGAAGAAATGTGGTATATCACATTATAATAATAATTATATATATATATGTATATGTATATATACATATATACATATACATATATATATATAAAATCTTTTCAATATAACACACACGCACACAAATTCTACCTATGTCAGAGTCATCTAGAAATTTGTGGAAAAAGAAAATCAATTGTTTCTGGCTTTACCAAGACCAATTGTATGAAACTCCTTGTTGAGGGTATTAGTTATCTAATATTTTAAAAATTGACTGACTCTTAAGCAAATTAAAGATGGAGGACCACAGCTTCGAAGTTGCTGTTGAACGGGATTCTGTGCTCAGGCTCTCTAAGCTCCCTCAGCTCAATCCTTTCCTTTCTGTTGGTCTCCTTTGATCTTTCTGGGTAGAGAATGCCAGACTTCTCTTAAAGAAATCTGACTACTTTCTCCTACCCCATTTCCACGATGATCTGGAATGTTCTTGCCAGAATGCCCATCTGGTACTATATGAGAATGCTCTTTGTTATTAAACGTAAGACCCAGACCTCCCAAAGGCTCTGATGAGCTGCAGGCTCCATCTCCAGGCTGAGGAGATGAGGAGATGGCCGAGGTCCTAATGACCTTTCCTCCATTCCACTTTCCCGTTTGTGGTTTGCATTTTTCCTCAGAGCAGCTGTCACCCCACCCCTGCTGTCACCCCACCCCTGCCGTTTAAAACTCAAAACAGCATCCTGTAAAGGTTAAAAGCATGCATTTAAATATTTGCCCTGATGCTGACTAACAGTGGAATGTGAAAAGCAAGTTACTTGATCTCTCCAAGTCTGTTGTTCCTCTATAAAATAGGGACTAAGCAATACTTATGGCTTCAATCACGTGAATTGTGGCATATTTTAGGGCCTGGAATTAGAAAGTGATCAACTACCGTTAGCTGGTATCTGTCATATAAGCAGGCAAAGATTGTTATTTGCTTCTCTCACTATACTGATGTACATTTTAATTTTCCAAAACACATTTTATAAATAATCGAGTATAACCATATAAAGCTAAAATAATAAGCCTAGAACAGCCAATCTTTTAAGGTGTAGGTTGCAGATCATAAAGAATTGTATTTGCATATACTAAAACCAAGAGAACTCTGAGTGGCCTATGCTAACAGACCCTTTTCTGTCTTGTTCTCTTCTTCCTTCTTTCTTGAGGATGTGCTGCAATCACAGATCTTGATGTTCTGAAAATGGGCTTCATGGCCTTGCCTAGGATGAAAATACAGTATTCATATTGCCTCCCATGAATCCTTGTCATCACAGAATTCAGGCCATTGAGATCTTCTCTCAGAGTTCATAAACCAGATCAGGAAACCATTAAATAATTTAATGTCCTCAACTGATATAAATACTTGGACTCTGGGTCTAAATGTGAACTCATGTATCATCTCTGCTCCCTGATCTGCCTTTGAGAGCCCTGCCTGCCATTATTCTTGTACTCCTTCACCTTGAAATTTCCTGGGCACCTTTAATGCATCTCTTAACATGCTCCACCTTATGCTTTCCCCTCCGTTTCCATTGCTGCCCCACAAGTGTGAGTCCTCATTGCCTAATTTGTCACCACAGATTCACAGCTCACTGCCAGATAGCTATAGAATAGCTAACCAACTTTCTGAACATGTACTTCAGATAAGGTCAGTCCCCTGCTCCCAAGTCTTGGACAGCATCATAATGCCTGTCAAATCTTTGCTCAATCCATAACCTCGTGTCTCAGAGTTCTCTCTTCAACCTTGGTATCTTTGGTCTGGTCCTCTCTTGCTCTCAGACCACATCAGATCCCACCCTACACTCCCTCATCATGGTACCATCGGATGAACTTTGGCTTGGGGGAGGGTCACTTTGCCACTAATGTTGCCTATCAGATATTTTTGTCTAAAACAAATGTCACATTTTCCAGGTCACCTCAACTACCCATGGTTTCTCTTCTGCCCCTCACAGCAGTGGTGCTGGTTGCTGTGAGTGTCTCATCTTAGGGATAGGGGAAGTGTCTTTTAAAAGTTCTACCCCTTCAACAGTCAATAGTAGGAAACTGTTCACATACATACACATCTGATCCACAGATATGTGTTGGATTAGCTATTGTATTATATTTATGCTATGATTTCCAATTATAACTTAGAAAAGGTATGAAATTAATAATGCTACTATTTGATTTCTTTCCAATGCTTTGTGTGATAGAAATACCTCTATTTATAATTAAGTGATCTTTGTTCCCAATTGCCATATGGCATGTGTTTAGTAGTTATAAAGATCTGTCTTATTTACTGTTGTGACTAAAATGACTATTTTTTCTGTTATATATGCAGAAATATGATCAACTGCAGGACTATCTCAATTCCGCGGATTATTTTCAAGATGAGAAGTTTTAGCATGCTTCCTTCAGAGAAGATTTTATAAATTTCTATAAATGTGAAGATCATGAGTTTTGTTTCTCTGGGTTATGAATCATTGGTTGTATATTCTATGTTGTCTTTGTGGCAAAATATCTTGTGTATATGCTCATCTGATTTTCATGGAATGCCACAGTGAAGTCTAATAACAGTTTCATAGATTTACATTGAGAACATTAGCTTTGTGGTTCAAAAGTCCCTCCATGTCTTTTAGTCATGTGGTGATGCTTTTCTCACACATGACCCACAGTTGAATGTGCTATCATGTCCTGTCAGTTTAGACTGTGTTACAGTATATTTAGACTGAAGATGGCTCAGTCAGTATAGTACTTGCCTTGTGAGCACAAGGACCTGAGTTCAGTCCCCCAAACCATATTTAAAATAAAAGCCAGACATGATGGCATGTACTTGTAATCCCCACACCGGGAGGCAAAGATGAGGCAGATCCCTGAGGCTTATTGGCCAGGCACCCAGCCTACTCATCAGTGAGAGACCCTGTCTCAGAAAACAAGATGAATGGTGCTTGTAAAAGACACCCAAGGCTATTGTCTGAGCTCACCGTGCAGACACAAATGTTCATGTGCCACACATTTGTACAACCACATGCACCTTCAGCGTGTGTGCATGCGCATATACACATACATAGTGAGACTCGGACCTATATGTATGTTTTCTTGTACCCCTTGGCAATATGAAGTAGTCTTCAGTAACCAGTGTCTAGTCAATGTTTCCTCAATCAGTGAGTCATGGAAGAAGCTTCAGACTACTATGCATTCAATATCCCAGTCTCAGAATGAGACCATAGCTTATCTACTCCAGGTGGAAAAGAAGTGTTTCTTTCTGCTAATGTTTCCCTATAAATAGATGGATCGTCCCCAGAGTCTTTCAGTTCTCACTTTCAGGAAGAACTTCTTGATATATATATATATATTTTGAGTCTGTATAATGATCTTTCTTGTTTCTGTATACTTTTATCTGCAAAATATTAAAGATTGAGATGTATTATGATTTTTAACCATAACTTTCTCTATGTGTGTATATATGTATATGTTCTAGTCTGAAGATCTCACAGACAAATTCAGCCAAAAATACTTTGAAGGCTTATTTTTGTGCCTTTGTTACTTTGCACATTCTAATTTTTCCATAATGCAATAAAGTAAAATGGTTTCAGTGTCTACGTGTGTATTCTGTGTCTTTAATTCTTAAATATGAGACTTGTTCTGTGGCATTTTGTTTGTTTGTTTGTTTTTGTTTTGTTTTTTTCTGGGAGCATTGGTTGAATTTATCTGACTTCTTATATTATGTGATTCATGACATGTGCCTCCATGTGCATATTACATAAGACTGCATTTTATCATGTCCTTACATGGAGATGAGTTTGTATTTTCTGCAGTATATTTCTATAATTATTCCTATTGGTCTTTCAAGTTAGTAAATAATAGAAAGGAAGGAAGGAAAGACAGGAGGTAACAGGATGCTGAGGTGTGGGTGAAGCACACATTTCTGTCACAAGTCTACTGCTGTTCCGAGTTCCCTGACACATGGAGCACCACTCCCTAACTCGCTTCCAGAAAACAAAAATGAAGCCAGGTCCAAAAGGTAAAGATGAAAGGGGGCAGTATCTGAGGGAAGCAAAGCAGAATCTGAGGAGAGCTGATGGAGTATGGGAAGGTGTCTGGATGGGAGTGACTTGTGGAAAAGAAGGCAGAGGAAAAGGGAAGACAAGGATCCCTAAAGTATGCCTGGTGACCTGCAAGAAATAATTCTTTCATGAGCAGTTGGATGTATTAACTGAATTTCCTGACTTGTCTGTTCTCATGTTCAGGTATTTTGTGCCTAACACTCATTCTTTGGGTAGGATTGGAACTGCTTAGGCTCCAGAATGGGCATTGGGCAGTGGTGCATCTCTTGAGTTAGGCCCTCACACAACATTAAAGCAGCAACCCTTGTGGTTAAGAGAACCTGAACTGGAGAGTCCTGGTCTCGTCCTTCCGAATTATATGATGTGGAACATATCATCTTGAAAAGTCCTCACTGTAGAAACGAGGAACTGGATAAAGCTAATATGCATTTCCAGGAATGTTTGAGTATTAATGGGGATGACTTATGTGAAGTGCTGGGCTTTAGGTGGTGATTTTTAAAATAAATAATAAAAAAGTGATGTGCATGAGCTGAATGATATCAGTGATAATGGCAACCAGAAATTAAATGGCTGGTATGCATACAGGTAAATGTGCATAAAAGGGGACTGGAGACATGGCTCAACAGTTCAGAGCACTTGCTGGTCCTGCAGAGGACCTAGGTTCAGTTCCCAGCACCCATGTGATAGCTCACAACCATCTATAATTCCAGTTCCAGGGGACCCAACACTTTCTTCTGGAGTAAGCCAGCAAACACTGTATGCATGTGCACATATATTCACACAGGTAAAATATGCATAAATTGGGTAGGAGAGGGGGGGGGGAGAGGTGGGAGAAAAGGGGAACATGATCAGGTATTGGGGGCAGAGAACCAGAAGTGAAGCCTCCAGGGCCAGCAGAATGAATGGAAATATGTAACCTCAGGAGGTAGGAGGTGGGCGGGACCATCTAGAATGTATCATAGACCTGGGAGGTGAGAGATTCTCCAGACTCAAAGGAGGGACCTTAGGTGAAATGCCCAGCAGTTGGGGGAGGGAACTTGAACAGTCCACCTCCAGCAGAAAAGACATCAAGTGGAAGGATGGGGTTGCCATCTCACTCTCAAAAACTCTGATCCAGAATTGTTTCTGTCTGAAAGAACTGCAGGGACAAAAATGGAGAAGAGCCTGAGGACAAGGAGGTCCAGTGATAGGCCCAAACTGGGATCCATCTCCAGGGGAGGCTCCAAAGCCTGACACTTACTGGTCCTATGATGTTCTTAGGGACAGGAGCCTAGCATGGCTGCCCTCTGAGAGGCTCAACAAGCAGCTGACTGAGACAGAAGCAGATAGTACACATAACCAATGGACCAAAGTCAAGGTCCCCTGTGGTTTAATTAGGAAGAGGCTGGAAGAAGCTGAGGAGGAAGGCAACTCCATAGGAAGACCAGCAGTCTCAACAAATCTGGACCCCCAAGATCTCTGACATTGAGCCACAAACCTGGCAGCATACACTAGCTGGTCTGAGGCCCCCAACACATATACAGCAGAGAACTGCCTGGTCTGGCCTCGGAGAGAAGACACACCTAACCCTAAAGAGGCCCCAGGGAATTGGGAGGCCTGGTGGGGTGTGGGGTGTGGGGACATCCTCTTGGGGATGGTGAGGAGGAATAGGATGAGGAACTGTCAGAGAATAGAACGGGGATGGGGGGGGTAATGAGTAAACTAAAAACAAAAGATTAAAGGTAATAATATATACATATATTTTTTTTTTAAATTCACACAGAAGACACTCAAGATTCTAGAGTCCAGAGGAGTGTCTTACATACTGGATGTAGTAGGGATCCCTGTCTGTTGAACTCTTGCTTCCCAAGACTTTATTTATGCTCCTGTCAAAATCAAAAGGGGTGGGGGTTGAAGGGGGTGGCTCAGCAGCTAACCGCACTTGCTTAAGTGTGAGCGTATTACCTGAATTCAATCCCTGCAAGAAGCAGAAGGATAAAACCTAACTCCACAAAGTTGTCCTTAGACCACATACACAACTGCACTCAGATATCTTAAAAGAAACACACATGTGCACATACATGCACACACACATGCATACACACACACACACGCACACACGCACACACACCAGAGCTTCTTACATGGTGTATACATTAATTGGAACAATACGCCACACCCTAAAACCCTGAACAATTTTATGTCAATTAAATTTTATTTCAGTTTAGCAAATGTATCATTCTGATTTATAATTTGTATTACTAGGAGTAGGTGTAGCTTGTTTGACCAGGATCTTAACAGGATTAAGACCTGCAAGGTCGCAGGTGATCCAATGACCACTGTCTCACATTTAAATACAGTTTTCTTCTACTGGTTATGATTGCTAAATATGACAGAAGTAGCAGATAATAGAAGCTGCTGTCTACTGAGCACTGCTTTCAAAAATGAAATATATGATGGTCAAAAGGCCTTCACTTTTTAATGATTCCTGATGACTCTGTTTCTATTTTTCTTCTCTGACAAATATAGCTTCTTTTTCCACACGAATGGAGAGGAATTTGGCCTTGAAGAAGACAGGGAGAAGGATGTTTCAGAATAAAAGCTAAGGCTATACAGACTGAAGTAGTTGATTCAAAAGCAATCTGAGATACTGCAGAACTGAATTATTTTAACAGAGCTAACATGACAGATTAGGGGAAATTTTGGGATTAAAGATATTCGACTCATTAAGTCTAAGTCAATATCCCCAAAACCAAAACCCCTGAAATCTGAAATACTTTGGATTTCAAGCATTTTGGACAAGATATAAGCTGTCCTGGCTGAGTGTGCCTGTCCATTTCCAACTTAACATCCTGGGACTTGTGAAAGTGCCCCGAAGTTGGCCAGCCCCTGAGAGACGGAACTGTGGATAAATCCGGTCTTGAGATACATTATTTTTGTTTGCTTCTATCCCTAGCTCACGTCTGAAGCAGGATCATACTGCTGAAATTCTAGAGTCACTTAAGTGAATGAAGCTTTGTGCCTGGAGACCTCAGATCCAAACGACTTATAAATGACAGCAATGGGGTTTTTGGTGGTCCAGACTTCTAATATTGTGCCTGTCTTAGCTTATCTCCATAATCGATAGGCACACAGAGATTTGTCCGATCTGCTTGGTAATTTTACAAGCCACGCCATATGGAGATAAGAAATCAAAACTTTTTTTTTGTTATGAATGTTCTTGAGATCACTTCGCACATTGTATTTGCCAACCAAACAGCTACGGACAATACACCTTGTATTTGGTGAGTTTTCAAAGGAAAAACATTTTTTTCCATTCTTGAGGTAAGGACAATATCAGCCTCATAAAACGTTTATGTATTCCCGATTATTTATTTGCTCATCACCTCCCAGCCTGTTGTCCAAACTCACTGGCCTCCACCAATGGGTCCCCTTAGGAGACAGCAGTGGGCTTCCCTCTCTGCACCTCGCTGCACTCACTCACCAACTTCCTCACTGTGCTAATGAGCATTTCCTCCATGCTCACCCAGCTCTTGTTGGGGGTGCTCAGCGGTGTCGTTTACAGCTTATTGAAAACCGAAAATCATGTCCTCAGGAAGGCGGACTGCGGTCCTGGAAGGGGGAAAATACAGTCCCTGACTGGGAGTTTCTTCAGCGTTGAGGGCTGCTCAAACACTTCGGAGGAGACTGGGGAATTTCCCCAGGCTTCCCCCCACCGCAGCACCCAGGCTGAGCCCAGAGCCGGCTGTAGAGAGATGCTGTTCCGGAGGGTTTGCCTCTTCAGCCACTGGGAGGCCTCTGCACTCCGTTCCCCGGCGCCTGGCTGCGATTACTCACTGGAGCAGCGGCACCAGCCTTCCACCAGGGAGCCTGAGCTCCCGCCCTCCTCCCCCATCTGCAGCCTGCTGGCTCCCTCTCTCCCTCTGTCTCACTCACTCACTCTCTCTCTCTCTCTCTCTTTCTCTCCCTCTTCTATCGCAGCACAATGAAAGCCTGTGTTTCGCCGTGAGTCCGAGGAGCGGGCGTCGGTGTCAGGAAAGCGCTCGGAACAGACCTGAAAGAGAAAGGAAAATACAAGCGACTTTTTCTTCTTTTTCCCCCATCTATAAAGCGAAGCATTACAAGAGATAGAGCCACATTGCCTTTGGGAGTCCAGACTATCTGAGCCACTGGCCGGGCATGGAATGTACAAAAGTGGACAGAAAAGTGGCTGGACATGACTCGATGCAATTTGCTGGAAGTTTGTAAGTTTGACCATCGTTTGTAAATTACTCTCGGAAGACTTTGTCTCTCTTGATACTGTATTAGAATAGAAGTGGGGGTTGAGGAACAAAAACGTAAGTGGGAAAGGGGGGAAATGTGTTGAAGCAGCTCTCTCAGTAGCCAGCCACTTCAGACTGCTTTCATTTAAGACTAAGAAACCTAAGAGGGGATCGGGATTTGGGCCGGTGATTGGATTAGCTTGAAGAAAAGAGCACGTTTCTGAAGTCCAATTACTGACGTTGTTAAGACTGAAAAGCTGTCTTCTTTGGGGAGAAGACTACATCCTTCTGTACCCCCCAGGAGGAGAAAACACAGGAGGGAGAAAGGGACAGAGAAACCAACAGTCTTCCTTGATTTCGCACAGTTTGGACATGACTTCAGAAGCCTTGGGAAACAGTCCTGTTGTTTGTGTTTTTACCTGAGTACAAGTGAAGGCTGCCGTTCCCTAGCCCCGGGAGAAATGTGTTTCTCTGCAGAAACACCCTTATAAACAATTTCCCAAAGAAGCTAGGTGAGGGGGAGCCCGGATCTCTATTAATGACTCTTTTGATTCCTTCTGCTATGTGCTTCTGCTTCTTCCTTGACAATCCCTGAATTCTTGAACTATCCCCCCAGACTTTGTGTTTACAAAGTACCTAGAGGCTCTTGTCAGTCTGGTGGGGGAGAAAAAAAAATCTACCAACTCTGTCCAACTTCTCCTGAGCTGTCAAATGCAATTAGAGTAAGTTGATCAGGGTTTGTTTCCAACTTCCTCTCTCCAATCGGTTTCTAATCTTTCTCCCCACCCTCTTGTTACTCGTTCCCCTCCCCCACACCTTCTCCACTGTCTCCCCACCCTCTGAGACCTCTATTCATGTGGCCCTGAGCACTGAAACCAGCTTTGCCTGCAATAGCCAGCACCAGCCTCTTGAACCTCACCATCCCAGAGGCAGTAATCATTGTGTCCAACAAGATGGGGGACACAGCGCCCCCGCAGGCCCCCGCAGGAGGGTTGGGGGGGGCTTCTGGGGCGGGGCTCCTTGGAGGGGGCTCAGTCACCCCGAGAGTGCACAGTGCTATTGTGGAACGCCTGCGGGCTCGCATTGCTGTCTGCCGACAGCACCACCTGAGCTGTGAAGGACGCTATGAACGTGGTAGGGCCGAGAGCTCAGATCGAGAAAGGGAAAGCACCATGCAGCTTCTCAGCCTGGTCCAGCATGGCCAGGGGGCAAGGAAGGCTAGCAAACATGCTAAGGCTACAGCCACAACTGCCACCACCACAGCCCCTCCACCGCCCCCTGCTGCCCCTCCTGTGGCCTCCCAGGCGGCAGCCACAGCCCCACCAGACTATCACCATCACCATCAGCAGCACCGGCTGACCAGTAATGATAACGGTGGGATAAACCGAGAGCAGCCACCAGCTTCGACCCCAGGGGACCAGCGGAACTCGGCCCTGCTTGCGGTAAGACACCTGGTTTTCTCCTATGATTCTGGCTGTAGTCCTGTGGCCTTTTGCGAAGGTGGCGGCTGTCTTGGCTTTGTATGGAATGGATGACCATGCAGAAGGCCAAGATACAAGTCCCTCAAAAGCCGCTGGGTACGAGTATGTGGTTGTAAGCGCTCACTATCAAAGTCACCAATGTTCATTGTCATTGTCCTACAACCAAAGGGTGTTTCTCAAGGGATAAGAGGCTCAGAGTCCACAGTTTGTGAAAGAAGACCTTAAAGCTGAGAAACCCTTGAAGACCCTCCTGCTTTAGCAGATTGGCTCTGATTAGGCCCAGCAAGACATTCTTTACTTGACAGGAACTTAGCTCAGTTGACCTGTTCTTCTTGCCCCATCCGCCTTCCCCTTCTGTGACTTTCCCTTACAGTTAAGGGGAGTCTGTGATTGACTATTACATAACAGTGTCCCCACAGTTTTAAACAAAGCTTGGGGAAAATACCTCACAGACAGACTACTGAAGGAAAGCTTGGGAAGAGGACTACCAGGATCCTCATAGGCTCCCATCCCAGGCCCCAATGCAGTCTTTATTCTGGACGCTCTGATTGAGTACTGTTATCTCCCAGCACTCATGGAAGGCACTAAGAGCTATTTACTGTGGTTCTAGAAAGCACTTTGTCTTCAGTCCCTCTTGGAAACAGCACACCAAACCCTAAAGCCTGAGTAAGTTTCTGACTGGAAGCACTTCCTCAGAGGCTCAGACAACACCCCCCCCCACACACACACACACTCACACACGCACACACCCCACAGAGCAAAGAGCTTTGAGTCATCAGTCTTGGTCAGGTGACCCACTGCTTGTGGTGTTCAGGCTTTCCCCAAAGTGCTATGCCATTAGCATTTCAGTGGAAGTAGGAAGCCAAGCCCCACAAGCTTCTGCTAAGCTCCTCAAGTTCTGTGACTGCTCACAGGACAACTGCAGTCTGCCTAAGCCAAGCCTGATGAAAGGCACAGACAGAAAGTGGCCTCTGGAGTCCCAAAACATTCAGAAAGCCCCAAGGAAGAATGGCAGTAAGGAGCTCCTGAGGGAGGAGAGGGCCTGCTTCAGCCAGCCCACGACTTTTTCCTGGCTGCTCATTCCCATGTCCTTCTTCTGTGGTGATTCCGATGGTTCCCAGAAAGCTCTGGGGACTGAGATTGCTGCTCTTCTTCCCCATAGGGCAAATGTTTTTCTTGGGCTACCTAGAGCTGTGACTCTGGAACCCCCAGATCCAGATGAAAACTAACTATCCATAATTAAACTGGCCTGGGCTCTATCCTTGAATGAAACTGTTGGGTTTATGTTGGAGTTTCTAGGCCTCCGTTCGTCTCTCTCCCACCTGCTCCATCCTCACTTCTCCCTGGGATTCCCAGCTAAGGGGAAGCTTGTCTTCTGAAAGAGATGCTGGGGAGAAGAAAGGGGGTGAAGAATGAGGTTTGTGTGCATGTGTGTGTCACCAGCATCTGCAGCCAAAAGTAACTAAATGCCTTGATTGTCCCCAGCAAATTTATAAGCTGTCTGCAAGTCTCCCAATAATGTGGCTTTGTGTGCTTCAGGGTCTCCTGGTGAGTGCTTCTGGGGATGATACTGAAAGCCAGACGCCCAGGTCAACCCCAGAAGGGAGCCTGATCTCTGCCCTGGGTGCCAAGTCTAGAGAAGCCCACAGGGTAGACTTTTCCTGTGGCTCTTCCTCCCAGCCTTAGCAAGGAAGGTAGCATTTCCCCCAAGGCCCTCCTTGGTTTTTGCTTCTGTCCAATTGGGAGGAAAGTTGATGAAGTTCTCTTTTGCTGGAGTGTTACAGGGTGCAAAATGAAACCAACTTCAGTGGCTCTTGTCACTTTAAGTAGCTCTGCCTCAGAAGTCATTGATGGGAAGGGAGGCGATGATGTCCCGCCTTTCTCCACTAAGGAGTTTGCAGTTGCAAAAGCTGAAGGTGTTTGCTGTGCCACTCATTCTCACGGACTTTCTTCTCTCTCCTCCACTGACCAACTATGTCAGAAAATAGCCCCTTGCTGGACATCCTCTGTGAGTGTAGGGTTCAGTGTTTGTTAAGTGAGAAAGGTGGCAGCTCTGTTCTCATGCTCACTCCTAGATTCGAGTGTATGGCATCCTAGAGGTTGCTCCGACACCCTTTTGTAGTTATAGGGAATTCCCTCTGTACTTTAGCTTCTACATGTGGTGCTTTGTTTCTTCCCATGTTATTCTTCTCTGAGAGGCAAATTCTGTACAAAGCTCCTGCTGCTGCTGTCTGGAGGGAAAAGGGCCGGACATTCAAAAGTCTCATTCAGAAACTCTCACTTTGCTTGGGCATCTCTTGTGTTGAGGGCAATGTTAATAATCTCGAAGAGCCTCTGCTGAGATTGTGTGTCAGAATTCTTAATTTTATTGCAGCGATGTGCATAGGCCGATTTATGTGATCTGGATGTGTTGAATGTAACACTTTACTGGCTAATGTGTATGCTATAAGTGCCCATGAATGCCTTTTGGAGAAGAGGAAAGTATTGATCACCTAAATTAAAATATGCATGATGTACCCCGGTGAGGTTCTGTAACCAGCATTGGCTGGGCATCGTCAGTGAGTGAAAGGACAGCTTCTGTTCAGTGGGATAAGGTTGTCTCTGAGGGTGTGCTACACAAAGAACGTATATGGTCTGGGCTCGTTAATAGCTTGAGTTTAAAGAACAATGCAAGAATAACCTCAGTTCTAATTCTGTCCACTTGAGAGCCTAATTCTGCTACCCTTACTCAGCCAGTTTCTTCATTTAGCTCCAGTTGAGGGGAAGCCCCGCTTCTGCAGAGACTGCAAACACAGGGCCTCACAGAGTGCTGGGGTTGTAGGGCTCTGATGACTTTCTAGCCACTCAGAGAAGACTTTACCACTAAGTCACTTTCTGCTGAAGTGTGTTTGAATCTCTGAATGAGCTGTAAAACTCCACTGGTTGGTGGAGTCGTTGGCTTAGTGCATCCGTGAAAATTATTCATCTTTCCCTCTTGCCTGAGACATGCTCTTTTTCTGTGGCGTAGACCATTGTCGCTAGGCTGGGAAGATAAGCGGTCCCAAGCCACCTTCTGCTTCAGACGGCATTTTTTCTCTAATGCTCTGTGGAGGGAAGGACACAGATCAGACCAGGAGCTCATCCCTTGGTTTGGTGCCTGCTTGGTCACTAACCTGCTAGATGACAGAGGACAAGTCATTGGGTAGTCATCTGTCAGACAGAGATCAGCTTGTGCATGAAAGCACAGGAATTAATGAGTGTTTTGGGAATAGGCCTTGGGAAGGAAAAGGCAAACAAGACAGAAGCATCCCCAGCAATGCTGCTGCTGAGCATCAGGGATGAATACTGGCTCCTCGGTGGTTCATAGGGATCTGCTCAGCTTTCACTTGTCTATTTTAAGTGGTAAAATAGCTTTGATTGTAAACAGAGGGACTAGTCTTGTGAAATCAGGGATGTCAGGGAAAAGCCAAAATAGCTGTGTATTTAAGAATCTCTGAAGTCTCAGGGAACACTACTCAAAGTGGGCCATGCTGTGTAGTCTTAGGTGTCTTTCAACTGTACCCTTTATACCTCTGTGTGGACCCAACAAGCTTTGGCAAGATGTGTCCCAGAATGTCTAAGGATTATTAGAAAAGTTATTTACACAAATGGGATGGGACAGTTAAATATTTTGCCAACAGTGTTCTAAAATGCCAATTCTTAGTTTAAGTAAAGTCAAACCAGTTAAATGATTGCCAAACTTACCTGGTGTCTTGTAAGTTTCCAATTGACCGACTCAGAGTTTTAGGGCTGCACAGGGAGAGAGCACATCTGGAAGTCTGGGGCTGAGGGTCTCCATGACAAATCTCCTCTCTAGGACTATGAGAGGACTGTTTACATTGTTTACTTAGCACCCATCTTTTCCTTAAGAACAGACCCATTTTGTTTTGCTTCTCAAGAAAGAAGCAATAAAGGCAGAGTTCTTAGCTGCCCAGGGCCGGTCCACCTCTTACCAGTAAAATAAGACAAAGGCTGCAGCAGACACACGTGCTCTTTCAAACCCTGTCCGAAAGCTTGTGCTAATGTCAGGGTGATGTCATGCACACCCAGGTGTTCCGCATTTTCTACAATAATGTCATTACTAAGTACTACTCAGCAATCCGTATTCAAAATACTTATCAAGATTTCTCCCTAAGTCTAAAACGTTAATGCCCCTGGCTTCCCTATCCCTCTAATCAAGTTTAAGCGCCAAGGTGTTGAGGGGGGAGCTCTCAAACATTCTTAGACACAGCAATTAAATATCACTAGGGGTGTGAGCATGATTGATTGTTTCCTAAATTTTATCGTTCACTTTGATTCTTAGCATTGTCATTTCATTAACAACAACAACAACAAAACCTAGCAGTAATTCTCAAAATTATGAAACAGCCACCCAGTTTTTCTCTGCATGCAGACCCAGACTTTCTGAGTGCATTCTCTTCCTGCTGCCTCCTTCATCCCAGCCCCTTGCATGTGTTCAACATCCCCGGACAAGGCCATCCATGTTTAATGAAAACAATTCTAAATACCTCCTCCCTCTCCATTTTCATGCTAATTGCCTTCACACTCCAGCAAGCTCTGCGGGAGAATAAAGGAGATGTGACATGCCCTCAGTCCAATAGAGAATCACCCTGGCCTAAAGCTGACACAGAAAACTAAAGAGGGAAACAGGTCTTAAGAGCCAGGGTGCTCCCTCTGCATGTTTCAACCACACCCACCACACCAGGTTGCATGGGTGACCTTGCTCCTAGAATCAAGGACCCTAGCACTAAGATAGGCATGATGACTCATGCCTGAAATCCCAGCAACCAGAGACCCAAGCCACCGAGGGTTACCATGAGCTTGAAGCTAGCCTGAGCTACAAAGTTCCAGGCTAGCCTGAGCTACAATGTGAAACTCTGTCTCGTAGGGCCAATAACAATAACAACAAAAAAGTCAGGCAGAGGCAGGTAGAGCTCTGTGAATTCCAGGTCAGTATGAATGGTATTATCATTAGTCAAGATAGCATGGTGCTGAACGCAGAAAGTAAATGAAATAGAAAAACTGTTAGTGGGTGAGAAAGATTCAATCTAGGCCAGAGGAAATCTTACAAAGAATATGGCTCACCTCAGGGCCTGGGAAGGGCAAGGACGCTGAGAGTGAGATGAGGTGAGGAGTACCCAGTGTCCAGGTAGCCATAAAAGTTAAATATTCAGGGGCTAGAACAGAGAACTGTGTGGTTGGGTAAGCAGCGCAGGAAAATGTGGAGTTCAGGAACACCCTGAAAATGCTGGCACTGTCACAGAGTCTGGTCAAAATGGAGGCAGGAGGGAGCAGAGGAGCCCTGAGCTGCGAAGCAATGCTACTCCTTCATGTGGCCTCTTCTCACAGCACACAGTCTAAGTGCTCTGTGCTCCGAGCTTCAAGTCCCCAAGGCTGCTGAATGCTTTGTTGGTTACACACTTCTCCATTCACCGTGAGTTATCCGCGGCATGGCACGGCCTTTGGCGCTGAAAGCACAGCATTTTAAAAGCAGACTGGCTAGTCGGGAAGAGAGATTGAAAGGACTAGAGCTGAAGCCCCACCCCGGGTCCTTCCAGACGTCCCTGGGCCTCTAGTTGCAAGCAAGGTCTGTCTTGTCAGCATAATGAGCTCTCCTCATGAGCAGGTAGATTCTTCCAGCAACTGAGTTGTTTTGCACCCTGGTTTGAAAAGATCTTTTTGATTAAAAGCCTTCAGAAAATTTTACAAAACATTCTGATTAGGGATAGCATTTGAGAGGTACTTGTTTTCAACACGGTAGGTGACCTAGGTACCTTAGAGTTCAATACAGATAGGCCTTTTAGGTACCTTAGAGTTCAACTGAAACCAAAGTCCTCCATTCAGCCCTCTTTTACAGACTATAGAGAAGGAACAACCGAGGCAAGCCAGTAACCCCCACCTCTCTGACTCATAGCAGGAGGCTGGGCTTTGTGGGCTACTCACAGTTAGTGGTCTGTCTCTCTACCATCTTTGACCTTTCTGGCTGACAGTAAGGGGCAGATGCGAAACAGTAACAGCCTGAAGAGAAAGTTTACACATGCCCTGTAAGGGCTGAGGAAGGCCAGAGGCTAGCATAGTCAGTCGAGTCACTGAAAATGAGCCAGTCTCAGCATGTGCAAGCATGTACCAGTACACACACACACACACACACACACACACACACTAGTTCTTGCTTCTTTATGATTTGAACAAAGGCTTAGAAATCATACATCATAATATGGACATAGGTGTTTTTTAGAGTTTGAGGCATGCACAATGTTAAGTTTACATAAGCAAACAATTTTAGATAGTCTTTTCCCCTTTAGAACTTAATAAAGATGTGTGGATGGAGTTGAAAATCAAAAGTTGGATTACTGAACAAGGTAAGTTAACAGAAAAGTTAAGTTTGGGATCTGGGGTAAGATGGCCAGGTTAAAGTCACTGCTCAATCATGTAATCGCTGTGTCTTCCTGGTTAACTCAGTTAAATTCTCCTGCCTTGGGTTTTCTTAGAAACAATGGTAGTAGAACTAACTAAAAACCAGGTCTTTATTGAATGAGTCAATGTGCAGTGCTATGGAGAGCCACAATAAACTGTAACTGTTAGTATTCGTGTGAGAAACGTGCTAGAGCAAGTTAGCTCAAGCAAGGTCCTGTGTCACTGGTTCCCTCTATGATTTTGTTTGGCATTATCATCTGAGATCTATCTCCATATGGGTAGAATGTACTTTGTGTCCTTGTTGAGTTGTTGATAACAAGACCAAACAATACATCGGTCTGTTTCGAACTTGACTAGAGTACCTTCTTGACTGTGTACTTCTAGAATACATTCTGAGTCTCCATTATGCCTGAAGAGGGCATATTCAATGAGTAAATGGGTTATTTCAATTACCTACCAAGATATTGAATCCTTTGAAGGAACTAGCCTAAATTTAACAATTTTGCTAAGTTTTAAAATTCAAATTAGCAAATAATTCTAAAAATAAATTCAGTCCTAGGGGTTTAAAAAATGGTTTAGAAGGTCTTTGCTGTGGAGAATTTATGCTTCTGCAAGCAGATTCTTGTCAAGAAATTCATTAGCTCTGTATGCAAGTGAACAGGCAACATAAACCTGCCCTCATCCCAACCTTGAGCAACTCACATTTACAGTCCTTTGTCCTGATGTGGTTCCTGGTTAAGAGACATTTTCAGTGTCTCTTAACATGTGCCTTTCTGTAAGAAAAATTTAAAAAAAGATGTTGCCAAGACATCACAGCAAGTTTAGTGCTGGCCGTTCCCAGCTCTTTGGTGGACAATATTCGTGTAAGGATGGTTTCCTGGTTCTAACTCAGAGAATGTGGTCAACACCGTGTGCCTTGATTTATTTGTTTCTGTTATGTAAGCTGAGATCCTAGTTACCTTTCTCCAAGATGATGATGCTTACAAAATGTAACATCAAACTCAGCTGGGTTTCGTTTGTTTTATTCTTTTTTTAGTGGTGTTCTTGCTTCCTGAGTCATCCTGACAGGTCTCTGTGGGATATGGAATCGTTATCATTGTGGTTTTTAACTTTGCCTTCTGCCAGAAACAAGGCTGAGTTCCATTAGTGGATCTTACCCCACACATTAACAGCTCTCTCCCATGTAAAGCCTAACACAGTGAGTCCCTGGCTCTTCAGCAGTACCTTTCAGGTATTCCTAATGGATTTGAGCAGAAAGTTCATTATCTGTCTTAAGAAAAAAGTTGAGGCTGAACAGATGGCTTGGTTGGTAACGTTCTCACTGCACAAGCATTAAGACCTGAGTTCAATCCCCCAGCACCCACAACTTGTGGTTCTCCTGCTGGAGAGGAGAATACCAAGACTTCACTGGCCAGATCTCTAGCTCACATGGTGAATTCCAGTGAGAAATTTTATCTCCAAAAGCAAAGTAGACAGCATACACAACTTGCACATACTCATGCACACCCTTGGGAAGACACGTTCATTCATATTCAAGTGAAGGTAAAGCAAAAGTCCGCTTACAGATATCAGGACAGACAGAGAAATCTGAAAAAGTCAAAGTCATGACAACCAAGTTAGGTACCAAGAAGTAGGTAGAAACCGATCAGGATGTTGTATTGGCGTGGTGGTTGCTAGACTTAGCTATTACTTGTTCATTTCGGGGGATCTCTAGAATCTAAAATATAAAAATTAAAGCATTCTTTGGATAAGCTGATGACCAGTCAAATTTTTGGTTATGGCCATGGTTTACCTAAGTGCTAAACCAGCTATGCTTGGCACGTCTGATTGCCACACGACACCATGTCATTCAGACACAGCAAAACATGTTTGCTAGTATTATCCTAGGCTCACAGCAGCATGGAGAAAGCCCAGAGTGTAGGCATGAGCACAAACAGGAAAGAGCAGCAGCCCTCCTGACAGCAACAGAAGCAACATTTTAGTGAAGTTCAGGTCCAAGTCCTAAGCATTGCAGCAAAGAGTGCTTCCTTTGCTGGGTTAGAGTCTGTGCATGTGGATCTGTTTGCAAGCTCAGTCCCCCAGAGAGAAAGTCTGAGCTGTCTTTGTGCTAAATTAAACATTGGTTTTCTCCTTGGGAATCTGATCTTCCATAGGCCAGGCAACAATATCTTTCTGAGAGAGCCCCAGCCAAGTATTTCCCGCAGGAACACACTGGCTGGGGAGCCTTTTCACTTGCTGTCTTCTTAGTGTTTGTGAGAGTGTGGTGCAGGAGTTGTTTTGTCTGACTGGATCCAGAAGCCCTCAGAGCAAAGACTCACACTGTAATCCCGGGTATAAGGCTGTCGTATGCTGCTAACATATAATAAATGAAAATGGCCAGAGAGGCAGCCAGATTATGCGGGATTACGTGCTCACATGGAGGGGTTTTCTTACCTCTCCCCTAAAGTCTGCACTCACAGCGTGCAAGGGAGTTACTAGCAGAAGCTATCTTCTTCCCTGCTTTATCCCATCTTCATCCTGCCTGTCCCCCCCCCCCCCAAGAGGGCTAGTTCATGTAGCTCTAAAAATAGGCCAGTAGTGTACAATTTATAGACCTGTATGAGACTGGAGAGAGAAAACAGACCAAACTCTAGATGAAAAAATTAAAGCTCATTAAAACACAAAACACACAAACAACAACATTAGAGCTAGGGAGAGAACACAGGGCTTTTCACATCTGTTTGAGGCTACGCAAAGTGTAGTTTATCAAGAAAACTTAATGAACCATGACAAAGGTAGTAGTAGAATATTGTCATAAACATTAAATTCTGTTGGTAGAGGCGGCATGGGACTGGAAATTGTTCTTTAAGATGGTTTTTAAGTGATCATACAATGCTCTTGGTCTCACATAGTCCTTTCCAGTGATTCTTTCCTATCCATAAAAAGAATAGTCGCTGTTTCTTCCTTCAAACTTTATGTGACCACATGACTTGCTTTAACCAACTCTAAGTGACAAGAATGACATCATGCTATACCTGAGGATGTCCTTGAAATCCTCTTAGAATCAAGACCCAAGAAGCTGGGCCTGCCTGGAGGCTGCATACCCACATGCAGAGAAGGCCAAGTGCTCTTCCTGCAAGGGTACCACTATCCTCCAGTGTCCAAACGCCACTGGTCCATCTCAGCACAACCTGCTAGAAAACCACTCTACGCAGCCTGCAGAACCATGAGAAATTCCTCATGGCTGCACCGAGCCACTAAGTTTGGGTTACTTTATGTTATCATGAAGGTTGACTGAATCAGGGCTGGAAACCAGTACAAGGCAATGGCTGCCGGATTTATCCATGTTTCTGAGAACACATTACTTTAAGGTAATACTACATCCCTCCAAAAGTTGTGGAATTAAATTAGATAATACTTGAAAGCAGGAAACCGAGCAGGTGGTCAGCACAGTGTTAAGCTCATAGCACAGGTGTGCTCTTTTCACCTGTCCTTGATTCCCCCCCCCTCCCAATTTCCCATCATGTGCATACAAATTCTCCTGGGCTTCCTCAGTTAACTGTTCCTCAGAACATCATTTTTTCCCTCTTTCTGATGATGCCTTCTCATTCCTCCTAACTACCAGATTTCCAGCATTCTTGTTCCGCTCCAGGGGTCACATCTGCCTTCGGTAGTCTACTCTTAAAATAGAAAAGGGTTAACCCCATAAAGATGTCACTCCTTCTTACTGTTATGCTGCCCTTGGGAGACTCAAACAGCATAGCAAATATATACGGCCGATGTAATTGCGTTCGATCCTGGAGGTCACTGAGGACTTGGTGAGCTGGGACCGAATACAGGGAAGAAGCAGATCCCATCTTTTAAAACACTCTTCTCAATTTCCACTTGCTGTTCTGTGGGAAATGACCCTACTCTGTGTGCCTCATTTTAACCTTCACAATACATGAATACACAAATGAAGGGACGGTTGAATGGTATCATATTATGTATACATGCTGCCTGTATTAGTGATGCAGTAAGAGTCTAGCCTAGAAATCAGGGATGCCAACTAGCAGTGAAACTTAGGACCTCATTGTTTTTGACTTCTGTTGTTATTGCTATTATCATCATCATCATCATTTTAAAACAATAAAAAGAACCTGGAGAGTGGCTTTAGTTACCACTGAGGCCTGTTTCAATGACACATTTTTTAATATTTCCTGCATATATGGATTTTATTTCTTAGACTTTAGTAGTATCTTCAGAATTGTTTTTATTGAGGAAAAATAAAAAAAGAGTTAAGATGGGCATTATATTTATTTAAAAAAATATATTGGTGAAGAGAGTACAAAGTAGCCTTAGTGTCAAGCTTCAGCATGTCAAAAGGGGCAGAGACCAGCATTTCTTAGTACAGGGTTCTTTGTACAGGGTGCTTAGTACAAGGTACTTAGTACAGGGTGCTTAGTACAGGATGCTTAGTTCAGGGAACTTAGTATAGGGTTTCTTAGTCAGGGTAGGCAGCCTAGGAACCATGATTGTGGGAGAGGTATTTTATTTAGTTTGTTTGCAGCTGGAGCCCCGATTCCCCAACTCCACACCTTCCAATGACACTTGCAGCATTTCTGTGGAGTAAAGAAGATTCCCAAGCTCAGGACCACCGTGAGATGATAACATGCGATGCAGAATATAAAATGACACGTGGGTCCTTTTCAGGAGCTGACGGGTGTTCAAGTGCACACATCAGTCCCCCCATCTGTTTGTCTCTCCCTCCTAGACACACAACAATTGAGAAGTGCAGATTGATAGACGGGATTCTATCCTTGTCACCACTTCATCTTTAAAATATGTTTCCTCTTTAAAGGGGACTATAAAAGACAGTCGGAGAAATTGGCTTGGGGGGATGGGATTCAGCTCACTGCTATTTTTTCCCTTATCACTAAAACCCGAAGCAAAGAGCATAATCACCTATTTCCCCAGAGCAGCCCTAAGCCCCGAAAACTCGCCTCTGTTTAGGGATTTAACAGAACTGGAAAGAAGAAATAAGCAAGATCTGCTCCACCACACCAACAAAGGAAACATTTTCCCAAATATTACAGAGAGGAATTCTCAACACACACCTCGCCTTCTCTCTCTAGAAGCAGCTAGAGCACAGCTCTTCAGCATCCTATAACTGTCAGCATCTTGGGGGTCTTTAGATCATGTCCGAGGCTCCAGAACAGCTGGGTGCATTTTCATAACAAAGCAAGATGTAACTGGCATGAATCAAAGACTCCTTTGGTTGAGGTTGTCATAGTGTTCATTGAAGGGCTTCATTGTCTGTTAGGTTGGAGTCACGTAGATAGTGACTTTTCCCCCCAGTTGCTTCTAAATAGCTTGGAATTTCTTTTGTTAAGATTTTAAGATGAAAATATCTTGGTTTTATGCTGTGCAATGTGCTTTGCCTTCTTGATGCCTAAAGCAAAGGATATTAAGTTGCCTTTCTTCTGTCTTACCTTTGCTGAGAAAAATGTATCCGAAGTCCTCATCATGCCTGCACAACATACCACAATACACACACACAACACACACATACACAATACACACACAACACACACACATAACACATGCACACATATAACACACATGCAGCACACTCACATACAATATACAGCATACACACACAACATGCACGATACACACACACTTCGCTCAGAATAATTGTTTTTAATATGTGGAGACAAGGTGGCCATGAGAGTGATTTTCAGAGAAAATTAGAAACAAAGAAATGCACCGAAGAGTATTTTGAAAATTCCTGCAAAAGGCAATCCAAAGCAAAACAAAATGGCGCTGACTTATAGAAACTAGGAACAATGTTAGAAAAGCTAGTGACAGGAAACTTGTAGGCTGCTCCAGGCTTCTACCACCGTGGTTCCCGCAGGCTAATCACCCCTGTCCCCAGCAAACCAGTTGGATCTGGCTCCTTAGTACTCTGCCTGCTGAATTATTCTTGTCATACACAAGTCAGTTCTAGTATCATGTCCTGGCCAGACCTCAATGGCTGCTTAAAAGAGTAGGCGCACGGCTGAGCCTCCCCAATTCCTGTATCCTTTAACCTCTTGGAGATTTTCTTTTCTTCATAACTTTTGCCATGAAATTTATTTTATCATTACCTGAATTCCTGGTTTCTGTATCTCTTCTCTTTCCCCAGGGGGACTATAAACTCCATGAGACCAGGGGCCATGACAGTCTTGTTTACATCAAGTATCCAAGGCCCTTAAAGTCCTGGAGCTATGCAGTAAATACCTGTTGAATCAATTGCCAGATTGTTGGGTTTTAACCTGTAGTTATCATATTTAGCTTTCAGAGATGGGAGAAGAAGCAAAGGGGCAGAACAGATTATACCAAGGTCCTACATATTTAATTATGCATGTAACATAGATGTACGAGGATACAGGGTGAGAGGGAGGGAGTGTATTAAAGTGATTAAAAACACAATTCCAGTGAAAAACTCAGAGGGTAGATAATGTCTTAAATTTTTATCCAGGTTCAAATTCTAGTCTTGTCTCTTAGGAGAAGACAGCGTTGGTGTAAAGAAGAGGGAAAGGTACAGGTGCTGAGTACTTATGTGCTGGGGCCTCAGCCCAAACTTCTCATTGGACGGAGCTTACGGTTTAATAAAAGGAAGGAACACGACAAACGTGACTGGCAATACACAACGCTTTTCTCCTTAGTTGAAGACATATCTGGGTTAATTAAAGGAAAGCAAATCTGAGAAGCTCTCTGGAAAGTGAGAACCACAAGACACTGTCCGTCCTCAGGGTTCTCAGACCTCCCTTTGTACCCTGCCCCTTGGCACAGCAGCTCCTCCCATCAGTCTTCTTGGCTCAGCCAGGTCCTGCTTTCACTAGTTTGTGTGGAATGCTGATCGTGAGGCTTTGGTGCCTTAGAGCTACTGCAGTCCTTCAATCACTGACGGTCAAGAACCGTAGAGAAAATGCTGACAGTTCCTTCACTGGAGAATACCATTCTGCTTGAGAATGGAAACGCTGGGTGGGGTGTTGTTCACTGGCCAATGTTAAGGACCTGAGCATTTTGCCTCAACATTGGCAAAGAAAAGGAAGGAGTGAAGGAGGAAGGAAAGGGAAGGGAAGAGAAGAAGAGGGGAGAGGAGGGAAGGGAAGGGGAAGAGGAAAGGAGAGAAAAGAAAAATAGAATCAGAAAAGTAATGGTTAGAAAATGAGTACCAGGAGCTCTGAGGAATGGCGGCACGGCCAACTGTCAGGAAGCGTGCAGAAGCACTGGCTGGAATAATAGCAGTGCCTAACATGGGCATCACCCACCTTTTCCTCACAGAAACCCGGTACTATTACTAAGCTGTCAGTACAGTTATTTGTACTCTACAAATGAGAAACAGACTCGGAGAAGTTGAGGAACAATACTGTTAAATACCAGCTGTGATGTGTACGGACGGCAGGTCCACAGATCGTCTCCACATGTTTGCTGCAGCGCTGACTTTACAGACAAGCGAGAAGGGCTTAGTCTTGTCCGTGCTAAGCCTGCAAGCCTGCAGTCGGCTACAGGGCACGCTGGCAGCAACCTCGAGGAAGTAGGGTTACAAATCCTTAACTGCATATTTACAGCTAGACTGGGCCAGTGAAGGTCTCGAGCTTCACAAGATCACCCACCCAGAACTCAAAGCCAGTGACTCTTCTAGAAGGAATGGCAAGAATGAATGGAGTGAGGGTGCTGGGCTCTCCGGCCACACCAAATCAGAATAAGGGAGCCTGGAAAGGGGTCTTCTTCTTTTTTTTTTCTCATATTCTTACTTTTTTCCTCATTTCAATCATTAATTTGTAAGAAAACAAGTCAAAGTGAGAATACGGTTTAACTTATGAAATTAAACACTTAGCTGATGTATTTCTTATGACTCCACGGAGTTCACTAGCAGGGTAGTAGAGAAGAGCTGCAGAGTTCTGTAAAGTAAGGACTCAGAGGAGATTCTCCATGGTTCTTCATGGGAACCACAACTGGTCTTTAAGCTTTCCTGCTTCCTGTTACTCTTTTTTGAGTAATATCTTGGATGGGACTAAAAGGAAATGTCTGCAGCTCTTTGCCTAGAAGAGACTTTTGTAAGCATTTCAGATCCAAGTGGAGAATACATTTCTTTAAGTTGATGAATGTTTTCTTTTACCACAATAAAGTGGTAGGGAATCACGATCAATGAGATTTTTGATGGAGATAAAGATAGGCTTTATTTATCTGGAATTAAAGTTCCATCATAGTGTCAGACATCTGGCATGTGTCATGCAGTGAATATTGGACAATACTGGCAAATACACAAACACATGTGTATGTGTGTGAATGCTTGCATATATGTATATGTAGGTAGATGTGTGTCCATATGTGTTGAGGCCAGACGACTTCTCAGCTGCAGTTCCTCTGGAGCTAACCATCTTCTCTTCTTGTTTGTGTGTTTGGAAACATGCTCTTTCACTACCTGGAATTCACCAAGTGTGCTAGGCTAGCTGACCAGAAAGCCCTGGGATCCTTCTGTATCTACTTCCCCAGTAATAGGGCTTCAAACACATAGTACCTACTCTGGCTTTTTGTATGTGGATTCTGGGGACTGAACTCAGACCTTCATGTCTGACTAAGTCGACTCAGCAGCCTCACAAGCTTGCTGTTTGTTTGTGAGTCAGAGTCTCACGATGTAGTCTTGGCTATCCTAGAACTCACTACATAGACAGGACTCACCTCAAACTAGAGAGATTCACTTGTTTCTACTTCCCAAGTGCTGAGATTAAAGCTGTGGACCACTACTCCCAGCTTTTACAAACATGAAAATTTGAGATCACAACCCCTTCTACTGTGTTCTGCACACAGAGTGAGAAATATTGTTTTTCACCATGGCCTTTCGGAACAGCATTCTTTTTTAAGATCACATTACGTGTCTAATTTGTTAGGCACTATTCTAGATGTTTTTGAAGTATTAACTCATAAACTATGACATTATTCCCATTTAACAGATAAGGGAATAGAGGTGAGGGCTGAGTCGTGCTACATAAGAATTTGAACCTTTCGAGCTGCTAGAGGCAACCTGTTACCTCTAATCAGTGCCCCTTGCTGCGTGTAGCAGACACTCACACAGGTGTCCTCAGACTCCAGCTCACGTCTGATCCAGGCCTGAGTTTGGAAGCAAGTACAAAGTATTTGCAATCCAGTGCTGATTAGACATGAAGAGTCATCTTAGCTGCCGATGCAGCTCAGAAGGAATGCCTAAGGCTACAGATCACTCTTTGAGAGAGTTGCCAGTCTCCTGTTTTCTAAGCCTCTGAAAGTGCTGGAACATGTAGTCTGTGAATGACAGATATGCTTTGGCTTGCATTCTGGGATATGTTTCTACAGCCACCTGGAAGGCCTGTGGAGGATTCTGAACTAAAAACGTGTGCTCCCTGGGAAGGAGAATGATGCTGAGTCATTATCCGCACTGGCCCTTTGGGCATGGCTAGCCCCATGGGCGTGACTGGTCCCTGGGATAGACTCTTTATGCTCAGGAGCCAGACATGGAGTATCCTCAATGTGCATTCCAGATGAAATGTTAATTCCTGTGGAGGAATGATTCAAGACCTGGTTATGCTACGAGGAGGTTACAGTCCATTTAGAAAACAAGTTTATGTTTAGAAATAAATTGCCTTCACCTCGTAGTCCTGACAGATATTGCAGCCTATGTTCTGCAAGTGTGGTGTGGACACTCTCCCCCTGCCCCACTACTTGCAACCAGATCACTCTCTCTAAGACCCTCCCTCACACATGGAAATCCTGCAGACACCATCTCCGTTGTGTATATTCTGAACCAGTCATTCTTTGTATGGGAGTGGCCACAGAAAGTGTGGAAATGGCGAGCATGAAGCCTAAGAGTCATCCTTGGAGTTTTCTTTTGGGAATTAGATCTTGCTATAAGCTTCCATAACAGTTCTCAGGAAATCTGTTGTTATGTCTATGTCCTGCCCTTGGCTCAGGAGTGGAGAGGAAAAGAATGCAGTACCCCCACCATTCTTGTTGGGAGCTCTTTTTGTGCTAATAGACAGGAGACTTAGCTTCTTGAGTTTTCAAGCTCCTCTGTATAGAATGCACAGTTCTATACTGCGGCTTACAAGCATGGTCAGTGTAGGTCTGCTCCATGATTTTGTCAGATTCCCAAAGTGCTCCAAGGCCTGAAGAACCGGAAGTCAAGGCTTGGGGTGGGAGGAAGAAGAATCCCAGGAATTCTGGAGTAATGAGATTGTTGTGTGGAGCAGCAAGCTCCCGGAGGGCTGTGGAGTTGATTACTGTGTTCTTTCTGCTCACTCCAATTTCAGGAATCTGAGCCGAAATCAAATGTACCTTGTTTTGTGCCTGGTTCCCTCACCCTGGGCCTTTTTTGTCTGTTGTGTTATCTATCTGGGCACCATTGCCCTGTTTTCTAGAAAACAAGCTGTTCCCAGGTCTGCTCTCTTCTGCAGGGAAGAGCCCTAGTCAACAGTTTCTTATGCTTAGTTTCTAAGTGACCTCTCTGCAGGCTTCCTGCCCTCTCTCCTTAACCTCTGCATTTAGACAGTGTCTTTCCCTGCCATTATGAGGACCTTCTTAGTGAACATCCGAGGGCTGGCTTGAAGCTTTTTCCTGGGATGTTAGCACAGGGACTGTTCTTATTAGCTGGGCACCCCAGGCTGCTGGAGTTCCTATCTTGGCAGTGGACCATCAAACACCCTATTTTTAAGAGTCTAACTTAGTTGTAAACACGTGCTGTGACTGGGCTCTCTGTCTCTTTACTCATATTTACTGAAGTGGTTTAGCTGTTGAAAAGTTGTTATGATGAAAAAAATTAAAAAGTAAAACCTTGGCCTCCAGGATTGTTATTTTCCACTTGTCTAACTCAAAAATACATGATCTCACAAAAAAGAAAGAAAGAAACAAAGAAAAAGAAGAAAGAAAAAAGAAAAGGAAGGAATTGGTGTTCGGTTGCTTAATTTGATGGTCTAGTCATATTGCTAATTTAAGAAGGGAGAAATGAACACACTGGGTCATTTTACTCTGACAAATGTCAATCAAACATGCATGGGGGTGGGGGTGGTGTGTGCTGCACATGTTTAAAAGATTGGACCTACTCAAATAAATCAATCTGCTTGGTTTTGTAAGCTGTTTATGCTCTTAAGATCACATGTATTTATACTAGAAACATTCTATAGACTTTTCTTCTTCCATTAGGAGACCTTAACCACGATCCCAAACTCTCATCATTCCACTCATGTACATTGGTAGACTCTTTTTTTTTTTTTTTTTGCAGTAGTTTTTTTTTTCTCATGTTTTATTAGACTCTTGACATCTGAGACCCTCGCAGCATAATGCATAGGAATTTGTAAAGGAAAGACTATTGCACATCTATCTATTATTTTGATTCCTTTAAGAAATGTAGGGTAACCGAACATATCTTAATCTTTTGAGAAGATTGTGACTTATGGCTTAGAGCAGGAGATTCAGGAATTTGCATGTTAAGACATTAGATTCTGGCTTTTCCCTCTTGTAATTTAAGATTCTGAGTGCAGTGTCAGGCAAACTCTTGTACTCGTCACAGGGGAACCGCAGCTTTCCTCAGGGTTAGCTTTTCACGAAGGTTGGCTAATTAGAGGAGAACACCTACCCTCAGAGGTGTTGTATATATGGTCATGTATAACGTCAGTATGTTTTTGCTGGGGTCATGACTCCCCACCATGGGCAGCCACTCACTGAGCAGGTAGGTTGGCCTGCAAGCTATCAAGCTGAGAGACAAGTGTATCTCTTCTGTTTGGATCTCTTTGGAACACCCATGGCTTCAGTGTTGATTTTACCCTTCTAGTAAAATGATGCTTTTTCCTCCTTACATCACGCGAAGAGATGCATGAACACAGGCCAGTGCGTAGTTCTCACATATTCTGTCTCGCAGATGGCTGTACTCTGAATATGTTTGCTTTACAGACGTTGTTGGGTAATGCAAGGTCTATCGCCATGCTTCCTGACCTGGCTTCTTGAATTTCTCTCCTTCTAAGATGCTTCCAAAGATAAGAACATTCTTCTTGGTGCAGGCATTTGGTCAAGTTAGATAGTTGATTTTCCAGGAAGAAGAAATCCAGGCATGTGGACCTAGAGAGAAGACTCCGAGGGTGAAGTGCTTGCTATGCAGTCATGAAAACCTCAATTTGGAAAACCAGATGCAGCAGCTAGAATCCTCAATCCCAGTCCCAGCATCCCTTCAGTGTGATGGGAGGTGAGGACAGGAAGATTCTTGGAAGTTTCTGAGCCAACCCACACCACAGTTATAGGAACACGTACAAACACACACACACACACACACACACACACACACACACACACACACTGTCCCTCACGCCCTCCTTCCTTCCTCTCCTGTCCCCCTTCTAATTAAAGTATTAATGAATTGAAGACCATCACAGAAGGTGGATAAGAGAAGGAGAGTAGCACAGCCAAGCCCCAGATGGGAGAAGTCCATTCTGCCCATTAGTTCTATCTGCCTATGCAGGAGATGGACTGGTCTATGGGAAGTCTTCCCTGGAATCAACAGTGTGCTTCCTCCTGGAGCTGTCATGACACTCACTGAAGCAATGCTAGGGATTGACTAGAATGATACTCTTGGGGATGCTGGACAATGTTACTTTGGAGCTGAGATAGTGCATAAAAATGTCTCTCTTTTTTTTTAGCCTTCCAATGTGCTACCACACCATTGATTGTGCTCCATCATTAGCTATGCTATGGGGCATTAAATGGCATGAGGCATAAATCAGCCAATAAAGCAAGGAACTCATTCCAATTCATTCTATTTCCCCCTTTGTCAAAGTACAAATATTTATCTTTAAAAATATACATTTTATTAATTCTTCAAGAATTTAATACAAAAGTTTTCATCACAAGTAACCCCAACATCTCCACTTAACTCCTCCCACATCTAGTTAACCCATTCAGCACTATAGCTTGGAGCACAAAGGGGGCCATGAGCCCCCACATCAACTGAGGAGCTGTGGACAGTTGATGGTTTCTAGACCAATGGTTCTCAACCTATGGGTCACGACCCCCACTGAATGTTGAATGATCCTTTTACAGGGGTCACCTAAGACCACCGGAAAACACAAATATTTACACCACGATTCATAACAGTATCAGAATTATAGCTATGAACTAGCAATGGTTGGGGGTCACCACACTGTGAGGAACTATACTAAAGTATCACAGCATTAGGAAGGTTGAGAACCACTGCTCTTGAGGATGGAGAGCTGCTTTCCTCTAAGGGTGTGGCTCTTGGTAGGTTGACTATGCTCCAGTGGGTGGTCTCATATTCCCAGGAGTATATGGACAGCACACATTGCAATCAAGGTAGAATTCCTGTGGGCAATTAAACAAGAATAAGAAGAGGACACAGTATTTCATTGCTATAGCCTAACCCACAAAGCACTTGGGATTTGCAGGCAGTCCTATCTAGTTTGCAGATCTCTCCTCTTCTTGCCACTCACGAGTAGGTAGCTGCAACTTCTTGAGGATCACCTAACATTTCCCACTAAGCACTGCTCCTTGCATGATGGCTGCTTCTTGATATTGTTTCTCCCTCTTTTCTCCTCTTCTTCCTTCGCTTTCTTTTTTTGGTGTCACTTTAGGTATTTTACCAAGTTCGAAATCTCAAGTGATTTTTTTCTAAAGGCTAAACTTCTGTGTATGGAATCTGGTTTGCCCACGGTCTTCCTGATACCAATACAAAAAGTATCTAGTTAGTTTTGTTTGGTGTTATAGTGTTTCCTTGACTATAGAGCTTGAGTTCTAAACATTTGAAGTAGAGTCAGAATATCAATTGTCACCAAGAAGACTTTTTTCCTAGAAAGAAAACAATGTCTTTTTTCATTTGGGAGTGGTAGGTACTATTGAGGGCATCTTTGTGTTATCACCGATTTGACCATCTGTAGCTGCGTACGGGCATGACTGCTCAAGAGTAACAAAGAAGTAGAGGCCATAGCAGGCTGTAAAACATGCCGGGTGTTTCTAAAGCTTTTAGAAGGAAGAAGTTATAAAGTTGAGATCTTAAAATACTCTGACACCAAGATTTGTTATTGTTCAAAAGTCAAATTCCAGTTGACACATTAACAGGATTTGTTAACTGTGTCATTGTCTATTGCTACATAGCACATATTTATTGCCCTACACAATTTCTGAGGCTCACAAACTGAGGAGCTGCTTTATTGGTCAGGGCTAACCCAGGCTAGATCATGGGGTTTCCACTCAGCCACTGTCTAGGGCTGTAGTCACCTCAAAGCTTGACTTGAGCATGAAGAATCTGATTCAAACTTCACCTACACAGTTGTGAGCAAGAGGTCTTTGCTTCTTAGGGGATGCTGGCCAGAGTCCTCCCTTCCTGCACTGGTCTCTCTTTCTAGTCCTTTAGCCCCAATATACTTTGAACTCTACGTGCTGGCTTCTCACTGAAGTTTATGCTGTCTAAGTTGCTAATAAGGCTCCATGGTGAGGTGGGAGTAGGTGCAAAGGACTCAGGAGAAGAAGGATACACATTCTCAGTCAGGGTTGTCTGTCTCCTTTTGTCATGTTTTCACACTGGAGCTAGACTGTCTCTCACTCTCCTCAGGGCAGCACCTTGCCTTCCTGAGGTTGAGTAGCCCGATCTCTGTACTAAGCTCTGTCATTTTCTTCTTTGGAATGACACATTGGAGGAACTACCCATGAGAATGAAGGGACTCTAGAGACTTCCAACCTCAGAAAGAATGTAACAGTTCGGTGGGCCAGGATCTTACAGTGGGAGGTGTTGCATGATATTTGAAGATACCTGATGTTTGGAAGCTCTGTGCATCTCTCACACACACACCCTCATTTCACCAGCCTTTGTAGGGCAGGAAGTATATACACTGGAAATTTACAATCCCTTGAGCCATCTAAAGATTTGAACAAATGTAACAGATTTCCAGTGGACTCGAGGTTGGTTTAAAACAATGGTCTTTCTAAAATATGACCGGAAGGGCTAGTAGGGAGAACAGATGTTTTGGAGTCGGGTTAACAGGGCACTAGTTGGTTTCAGGGCTTGGAGGGGCGGTCATTTCTTGATCTAGCCAAGCCTACGTGTGTATAGAGTGGAAAATCACCTGCCTGTGAGACTATGTAAACCACTGGGCAATACATTTCAAAACAACACCTTAGGAATTACTGCTTTTTAAATTTTATGCTCTTCAATTTTTCTAAATTAATTAGGTCAGAATATGGATTGTTTTTTAAGTTGGGAAAATATAGTTTTCATGGCTTTAGCTCATCATCCTTTACTGAGTAGGCCAGCCACCTGTGAGAAATGCTTTTAATCGTCTGGGTCCCCTGGAGAATCTGGGGTCAGAAGCTCTTGAGTGCGTATCCTGATAGCAGATTCTTTCCTCATTCAAATTTGGAGATACAGGTTGTGGGGAAACTCTCACACTTGGAGGTTTGTCAGTCACTTTGGCTTAATCACGTTAGGTATCAGTGGAGGAACTTTAGCTTTAAAAGCACCACACCGTGGATGTCATGAAGCCTCAGTTCTTCTAGGTGATTTCCCCCAGGCTTTGTGAACCACCAAAGTAAGATTAGGCAAGGTACAGGCCCCATTCTGTGGAAACCCCATAAGCTTCTTGTGTGACACGAATGGAACAATTTACTACTTTCCCAGGCATCATTTCAGATGCATGCAGGGACAGGGCACCTGGGAATATCTGTGGAATGCAGGCCTGAAGCTGAAGGACAAGAAAACCAGAGGAGGGGTTGGGCAGATAAGAATACCAAGGTCCCGAGCACTTAACTCTTAAGTGTTACTGGCTGTCCACCAGGTGTGGAAGGCCTGGCCTTCTCACTGCCTTCTATGTTTGAGGCCATTGTCTCAGTCCCATCTTTAAGCTGTGTCTTGAAGTTTTTGGTGACCATCTTGACCTACTGAAGATCCCTTCCCAGCTCCTTGTATCCCAGCTCCCTGCTGCACTAGTTGTGGGTATCATGTCCATCTCCCTTCCTAGGATATCAGCGCCAGTTGCCTTCTTAGATAAGACAGTTCTCACCACATCTCTCCTGAGAACCTTCACAGCATCCTAGTGTCTCACTTACAATAAGCATGACACCCTACCAATACAGTAAGGCCTGTGAGTACTAGATTCTGTCTCCTTTAGGAGTATTGGAGATGGGGGGACTGAGATTTGAACCTAGTACCCATGATGCTAAGTACACATACTAAGCAAGTACCTTATCACCTAGCTCCATCCCCAGGCCGTTTCTTACACGTTTTTATTTAAGACAGAGTCTCACTAAGTTGCCCTTTCTTTGTATCCTACACAGGCCTTGAACTTGTAATCCTCCTGCCTCCAGCTCCCTGGTAGATGAAATTATAAGTCTACACATCTGGGCCTGGCTCTGTTTCCTTCACACTCCCCACTCTCTATGTCTATTGGCTGCTTGCCTCAAGTGGGTCATGTAACTCTCAAGTGAGTCAGGACCTTTCTTTGATAGATCCCTTTACTGCATTGTTTCTCCCACACACCATACACATCACGTATACCACACATACCACATGGCTAGCTGCCACAGGCTGTCAGATGTGTCATCTCAAAGGAAAAGCCCCAGCCCCTAAACACCCCCTCTGTAGGGTTTCCCTTCTGTCTCTTGGTCTTTCCCCCACCCATTTTTAAAAGCTTGGTACTAAAACTTCCATTGCCTGTGTTCTTATTTTGGTGGTGTTCCTATTAGCACATAAACACCACCTTGTGATCTCCACCTATGTGCCTGGGGTACACACAGGCATATCGAACATATTGATTGCTTATGAGTGACTGCATGAACACTCTGGCTTGCTCTTCTCCGGAAGGACCAACAGGATTCTGATTTCTGAAATAAACATATCTCTCTGCAATAGTCAATAGAATACACACTGCCCTACTTGTCCAAACTGTAAGTCAAGGGCCAAGACGCCCCTTTGTGTTAGTCTGTTCTTTTCTTAATTGCTGAAGAAGGATGCATAACCTAAGTGACAACAGGACCTTGTCCCTGGGATAGGGGAGCTGCAGTCTGTCTCTTCTGGCTACCTTCAGAGTTGAGATCCACCCGATGGCCAGAGAAGAAATCAAAAGTGAAGTTGGACTGAAGCTTACAGAGAGAAGAGTTGCTCACAACCTGCCCTCCTGCCCAGGAACGGAGGACTATCTGGGTAGCCCTACTCACCCTGGACTCAGAACCAAATGCCCAGAAGTTCTGACCAGATTGCCATCTTCTCTGCTGAGCTTTATTGAGTTTGGGGAAGAGGAAATTGCACCAAGCTGACCAATGAGATTGGGTGATTGAAGGCTTCAAGAGGTCAAACTAAGTGCCCTAGAATCTCTGAGGCCAACAAAACTGAAGCATCAAAGAGTCTATGAGCAGGCTTAGGATCCTAGGTCACAAGGACTAATTAAATTTAAAGTTTAAGGAAGACAGCATGAAGATAAATGCAACAAACACATGGGAAATCCATTCCCAAAAGAGTGAAAATATTTATGAAATGACTAAGGCAAAATAGGAATGTGTTTTACAGGCAACCATACTTGCTTAGGGATTCTTGGAGGTACCATTTCCAGCCTTTGTGGTTAACAAGGAGAACTTCCCCCACCATCTCATCTCTTCCTCCTTTCTCTTTCTTCCTCTGATTAAATATTACTGTGTCCACACATCTTACTGTGACTGCCACGGTAGGTCAGATCTGCCAGCACTCTCTGGCCATGAACTCTGCCTGGCTAAGAACCTCTTCATTAGTACATTCTCCAGAACTGAAGAAAGCAGCCCCGGTAGATGAACTTTAATTAGGGACCTCACTGTATGGGTCTCAGAAGCATCCCTAGTGCCTACTGTAACCTCAACTTTTACAGTCAACACCTGTTGCTTTGTTTGACTTACTAAAAGTGTGGGTGTAGAATGCACTTCCTTTCTGGCTGCTGTGACACCAACTGGCTTTGTAAGGCCTCTAGCTGGTAGTCAGGACTGAGGGGACCCAGATGGAACATAGTCTTCCCTGCCACTCCAGTGGCAACTGTGTCTATAGGTTCAATGAAGACAAAGCTGTTTTTTCTACACCAAATATTTCTTCTGGTCTGAATATAAAACTAGACTAAGTTATCTTCTAGGCAGAAAATGGAGTGGTGGTTGACTCAGAGCAGGAATGGGAAGGCACCTTGGGAAGGGGAGGCAGGAAGAGTTGAACTACTCTGGCCCTGGTCCTGCTTCTCCGTGTTTCAGGTTATCCTAGAAGGAATTGGAACAAAGAGAAGGAGGTGGCAATGCCACTGTGTAAAACGCCTATTGTACCTCTCAGATGCAGAGCTGGTCACCAACCCACAGGAAGGATGTTGTTATTGTCTGGGAGTGGGTGAGGCCTGCTGAAAAAAATCTGTGGTATGAGGAAGTGTTAAACAAGTTTGTCTTGTTCTTATTAGGAGAGAGGGGACATTGAGCGGACTTAAAAGACTGCCAAACCACCACTGAGAGTTGAACGTCTTGTCCAGAAGGACCTTAGAGGCACAGCCGAGAAAGCAGCAGATTTATAAACAGCAGCTGCGGGGCTCAGCTGGGGGGCACAGGCTAAGAGGCCACCTTTGGCTCCTGCTTCCTTTTCATATGCATTTTCCATCTTTTAAATCTTATCAGCTGGAGTTAGGTTTAAGCAGGGTCTCAGCTTAAGTAGCCTTAAGAGACCTTAGAAAATTCCCCTTGCTTTAGCCACTTCACCTGAGATGTTTCCTTTTTCGTTATTTGCATACTAATTGAATAAGTAATGCGATAATGACATGCTAGTAGTACAGGAGAGTGAATCCAGGGTCTCATGTACACTGTGCATGCCTTCTACCTCTAAGCTACATCCTCAGCCCCCTTTCTTTTCTGTCACCCTGTGTCTCCCAAGGGATTCAACAAACAAAATTTAAAAAATAGAAACACTGGGGACCGTAGAGATGGCTCAGCCAGCAAAGAACTCACTATGCATGCTGTGAGGACCTGAGATCAACCCAGGGGCATCTGCACCTAAAGCGAGGGATGGCAGTGTGTACCTAATCTCAGCCCTGGGAAGAAGGAAGCAGTAC
>JADRCH010000030.1:8679332-8702959 GCA_019843965.1 Rhynchomys soricoides
CATATACACAAGCATGCCTCCACAGCAACATGTACTTACACACACAGAGAAATGGAGATTTTATGTGAAGGGCCTTGCCTGAAGAGAGGAGTGTGGGAGAGAAACGTGTTGCAGTGTGGATGGAGCAGTGGTTCCTAATGTCCCAGGAAACCTTGGCATTATGGGTAACTCACTAAAACACCCATTACTGCCCCTCTATGCTGTGCTCAGGGTGAGGAACTGCGATTTCCATTTTTATTTAAGTTTCTCAGGTGGGTGTTGATATTGGGGACCTTTGGAGTTTTACTATTTCCTTTTTGACCCCGTATCTGTAATTTGATAATCAGGGATCATGATTTTACAAAACGTTTGTACTCTAGGCTCAATCACTGGTAATCTGATGGGTGTGAGACCGAGCTGATGTTCACAAAAGTATCTAGCGTCAAGCTAATTTATCTAAGCACTCAGTTTCCTTTTCTTTTCTTTTTTGGGGGGGAGTGTTCGAGACAGGGTTTCTCTGTATAGCCCTGGCTGTCTTGGAACTCACTCTGTAGACCAGGCTGGCCTCGAACTCAGAAATCCACCTGTCTCTGCCTCCCAACTGCTGGGATTAAAGGTGTGCACCACCGTTGCCCGGCTAGCATTCAGTTTCTTAATTACAAATTATTATCCTTTTGTCTTGTGGTGTTCTTGTGTCTACCCAGGGAAGTACAAGTTTTAGATGTTTTCTTGAAGATCCATGGAGCTGCTATAATATTGTACAACCTCATAATCTAGTTTATATTCTAGTACAGTTATGGTATTGATTTCTGGATCATAGTACAATACTGAACAGCTGAATTTAGTTTCAAATGAAAACCCCTTTAGTACTAATTTTTGCAACAGATAAAAGCAGACAGCATGATTAGAGGTTAATGGTGATGACAATTGTGCAACCATGTGAATATCTTTAATACCACAGACTTGTACATTTAAAATGTAAAATAGTAAAGTCCAGACTGTGTCTGTTCTGTCTTAAATTTAAAAGTAGCGTGAGACTCGAAGATTACCCTCTGCCTCCCTGTAGTGGTCTCCTATAGTGACATTCATCTTAGCACAGAGCTTTGCAGCTGTTGTTCAAATGATCCCAGTTAGCTTGAAAGGGCAGCCTGTAGAAACACCTGATATGGTTATATAGAGTACTTTCTAGATTGAGTGGCGTGGGTTCCACGTTGCAACACGAACATGTTATAGAGATGAGCCTGGTGGTATTTCAAGTTCCCTAAGCTGGATTAGAGTTCATTCTCATCCACAAACCCCAATCTTTTGGATTCTCTGTGTTTGATTAAACAAGAAAATGTCCCTAAGCACTTTATTTAATGGTCAGTCCAAATCCAAGCAAGTTGGTTTCCAAGGCTTGTAAGTAAGTCAGGTATGCATCAATCCACCCATTTCTTAGCACCATTCTACAAGTAAGACTATGAAGACCTTCCACGTGGCATTTGGAAAAGTCTACAGACATTGCAGCTGAGCTCGGCTGCGAAAATCCCAGATAGACACTGAGCTGTCTAGCAAGGTTCCCCAAGCCTTGCTGCCCCTGATACCTTCTCCAACAGGGAGGTGTTTCGGGTTATGCTTTGAGAATTTGGGAATGATTGATGTTCAAGGTTGGAGATAATCTGTGAGTCACATTTAGGTCTCATGGAAACTTTACATTGATACCTTAGGTAATCTCACTACTTTATGGCTCATACAAAAGAATTACAGTAATGTGTGTGTGTGTGTGTGTGTGTGTGTGTGTGTGTGTGTGTTTTCCTCTAGTTCAGCTTCTTCCTTTGTTCTTGTGAGGCTGGGATAGGCTGTGAATAGACTTCCATGATTTCTTAAAGCATGCAACTATACTGAGACAGAATGCAATTATTACAAGCCACAAGGTCCAGGATTTGAGTGTCTGCCTGCCTTTTCGATGAATTCTTGGACAAAACTGTGTAATCCCTCTGAGCTCTAGAGTCCTTGTATATAAATGGGATGGTACATGACGGAGTGTTGGTGTTGAGTGAGATGATGCCTATAAAGTATTTAACTTAGTGTTCGGAGATAGCAGAAGTCTTTAAGTGTTAGGTGTTAGATTGGCCCATGTTTCATGGCTTGTTTACTGTACTATTATATAGTTAATGTATGCCTCTCCATGGACATAAATGATATTATGAAACTACATTTTGTAAGTCTCATGAATTTGCATAGCAAGTTACGGCTTACAGTTTGCTTACTTGATTGCTGTAATAACCATGGGGAATCATACACTAGAGACAGCTTCTTTACACAAAAGTAAGCCAGCTCAGCATAGAGCAAAAGGTCAAATTGATGGATCCTTTAGTCCAGTGTTTTCTTGCTAGAACATATCTCTATGTAGCCCAAAAGGGCCTTGAACTTCTAAGTCTCTTGTTTTGGTCTTCTAAGGGCTAGGTTTCCCATCCTGAGCCTCCATACATGACACTTCCAAGCACTTTCATAGCATTTAAGATAGTGTGTTACAAAAGCTACCGGGGTAATCATATTGCCAACCTAAGAACAAGGAAGGACAGTGTTGCATGCTTCTTGCTTTAATAATTTGCTTATTAGAAAAGCTATCCACAAATATGTGCTTGGTGAATAGGGTTTCAATGTTATTTTTTCTTCAATACTGAATGTTCGTAACTCATGTAGGGCACTGTGGCTGTTTGAATGATGGTTTTGGGACTCCATGTGTTCTGGCAGTTTCAGGTCACATTGGGTAAGATTTGACATGTGCTAATCATGCCCAAGGTAATAAAGTTAACAAAATGGGGTCACCATGGCACTTTCCTGTGGAAATTAATCTCAAAGCTTGTATTCATATATTTATGTCTTCTAAGTAGCCGACTTTTACATTCTGATGTTTAGATTACTCAGTAAAACGTTAATGTTTGAGACCATGAGTTGGTGCTATTTTTTTCAGAAAAGAATTTTCTTTCAGACATAATCACAGCACAAACTGAGCCATTGATGTGACTTCTGGGCTCTAAATATGACAATAAATAATCTTGATATTTTTCCTTATACATTTTGGAAACTTAAAGAGCCTTGCATGTTATCTACATGGAAAATGGAATATCAAAATTGCTACAAACATGAGCATTAGAATGTAGAATGTCAGGGATAGGAAGATGTGTTCAGTTCCCAGCACCCATATGTTGGCTCACAATACCCTCTCTGGTCTTCTTGGGTACCCAGTCATATATGTGGTACACATACATATACATGCATGCAGAACACTTTATATGCATAAAATAAAAATAGACAAGTCTTTAAGAATCTAGGATTCACTGTTAATTGAACTACTGGGGGGAAATAATTTCATCCTGAGGCTCAAATTCTCTTTCCATCAAACGATGTATACTAGGACCTGCCTCATAGCAGTGTTGCCGGGAAGATTCTGTGGGAAGGTGGAGATGGTACCCAGTAATGTCAGATATCACTATCATCATCTTCATGATAGATTCCAAGGTCTTAAAACTAGGCTAGATGCAGCTGTCTCTGCAAATGCCCTGGTTATAGGTAAGACAATAAATATAGCTGTGGTGACTGCATTATCAAGTACCAACATCCAGAAGTCTTCCAGATCTCAACATCAGACAGGATTGAATTACTCACCTCTGTGGGAGTCATTTGCTCCAAAACGCTGAAAACATTTGTCCAGAACTTTCAAGACTTTGCCAGGAGACATTACCAAGGACACTTGGTTCTTTTTCTTTTTCTCTTTTTAACTCTGTTTTGATGAACTCGGCCAATAATTTTTATTTTACTTTATTCAGTGAATTACCTTGTTTGCTTATGTGATAGTATCTTTTAAGAATTATTTTTTATTTTTTTAATTATTTGTATGTGTATGTGTTGAGGTGTGTGCCCATGATTGCAGGCACCTGTGGAAGCCAGAAGGGGGTATTGGATTGCCTGGAACTAGAGTTCTAGATGGTTGTTAGCCATCTGGCATGAGTACTGGGAATCAAAATCTGGTCTTCTATAAGGGCAGCAGACACTCTTAGCTTCTGAGTCATGTCTTCTGCCTTTGTTCTAGCATCTTTATATTTGGACAGAAGGACACAGAGCAGAAGCATACAGCATAGATGTACTTCACTGAACTTCACAAATGAGAATCTTTCATCTAGTGTGATCTCTGACTTCAAAGATTTTAGGATCGATTAAGGATGTGGAGGAAACACAAGCAAACATACTTTAAAAATAAACCAAAATAACACACCAGCAAGGCTTCCCCTATAGAGACTACTTGCTTTAGATTTCAGCTGAATCTCGTGACTAGGTATGATTCGTGGAAATGGTTTTGGGAAGTGTCTTCTGAGAACATCGAACACTTCCCATACCTCTGTTCATTAATTTAACATTTTATGTCCAAAGTAAGTTTCTTATTGTTAAAGTCACAGCATAACTACATTGATTGTTTAGGGGAATGGTTGGAAAATAGAGAATACAATGTAATCCTCTATGACGTTGAAATGCTGATGCCAGAACTTAGAGTAATATCATAACAAGGAACAGAGGAAGCTTAACTGAGCATGTTCATGCCAAGTCAAGGACCCGTGGGAAAACGGTAAAGCCTTCCCCTTGTGAGGCTCAGAGTAATGGCAAAGACTTCCTGTGGTCCACATGCAGAAGTCAGTGGAGTGTAAAAAATGTTCATCATAGCTCTCTCCTCCAGGAATGTTTCCCTGTAGAGGCTGCTCCTACTGAGGTTAGCTAGCCCATCTCTTTATTCTGCTGTAATAACCCTGCCTCCATGTTTATCTGTAATAGCCCTGAGTCCATATTTAGGTATATGTAATAACCCTGCCTCCATGTTTTTCTGTATGTAATAACCCTGCCTCTTTTATCAGCTGTATGCAATAACTTTGACTCCCTGTTCAATTGTATAAAATAAGCACAGTGAGCTTTTTGGAGAAAGGGCTGTGGTTTCCCTATCAGAGTCCAGTCATCCAAACTTTAGCTATTTCTGTGTATCTCTATGTTTGTCGTCTCTCCATTCTCTTTCCACTCCAGGCAGGTCCAAGTCCCTGTCTGGAGCCTTGCAAGGATATAACACACAATAAATTGTCACTAGAACAGACCCTGATGGTTAGTATTTAAATATAGTCTTGAAGGACATACCAGTTGCCCATGTGTGTGTTCAAATGTTTCCATTTCATTTCAGAATGCCATTGTTTAGCAAACCCCTGGATTCAACTCCCCTCCTGGTTTAAGAGATCATTGAAATATCTTGTAAAATTACTTCCACACCTTTCATTAGTATTCTATACTGTTTTTTATATCCAGTAACTCTGCAAATCTCCTCAAATCATAGGTTATCAGAGTTGAGTTCAGTTCTAATGTTGGGTGATCCTACATTTTTCTACAGCACTGTATAAATCCTGAGTCTACAACTGCAAAGAAGCCAGCATCTTCTAGGATGGTGTGGAGAATTTTGCCAAAAATCTAGAGAGGAAACAATCAACACTTAAAATCACAAGAAATGTGATCTTATGCTCACCCGTAAATCCTACCTACCTATGAGTCACAGTCCATTTGTTTCCTTGTGCTTCGTAGATTACGGTAATGGATGGTCAGAAATCAGTTTACTGTAGGAGAGATTAGCATTATGTAGGATTGGAGGGGAAAAGTTGTCACCTCAAGAATACCAGTCAAATCTAAAAGGAGGGGATAAAGGAAAAGGCTTCGCTTTAAAGGAGATGCCACCTAGCCTGCTGCTGAGGCACCTTGTCCCAGAGCAGACCCACTGTTCTTGTTGGAGAGCACAGCTGGCTGAAAGCAGTTCCAACTTTGCAGACTCGGGCACTATGGGAGCTGCAGCTTTAAGACGGCATGCTCTCCCTCAAGCTGTGCAGGGCTCCTGGGCTAGATGTGAATGGGAGTTTTGTATGAAGGTTGTGGTTGAGCCAGGGCCACTTGGTAATCAGGGCAGCGAGGCCCATGAGTCCCTAGGAATATACTTGACATACAACTCCACTCTTTTTTCAAAGTGGAAGTATAAGAAAAACTCTCCAAGCTTATCCTGTGTTGATCTTACTCTAAGCTGAGCACTAGAGGGAAGGGATCCACGGCACTTCTATGACAGTATCTCCTTTCATATATGGTAATTAGCACTGTTCTCTGGGCGGCTGCAGCGATACCCTGCTCTGCTGGGAAGGGGGAGCAGGAGCGGGGATCAGAGCAATTGTTTGCTGTGTTGGTGACTGTGATGTTGCCATGGGAAAGCTCAGGACTTCAGGAGAGTTTGTGTTTTGTTGGGCGACATGCCAAGCTTCTGTGACTTATTACAGCACCATGAGTGAGCGGAGGGAGTGCACAGAACAGCATCCTATGTAGCCACAAAGGGCAAGATGGCTCTCATCACAGAACCCTAAGAGGAATGGGTGTTTGCTTTATTTAGGCTCAGGAGTTATCGACAGATCCAGCATTTTGGTAATCTATGGCTTTAGTCCTTTAGTTCTGGAGGAGAACCAAGTCAATTCCTCATGTTCACACCTACTAAGAAGCAAAACTATGTACACATAAAGAACTCTGGGAAAGTTATACTTACATATAAAGAACTCTGGTAACAATGCCATGCTGTCAGATAACCACTCCACCCATAATTGCTGACCGACCTCCATCCAGCCTCAGAAAAACACACGTTCACACTATTAACTGCTTTAGTGTGAAAAAAATTAATTTGATCGAGATGGTTTCTTTCAAATAGAGTTTCCAGACTGGCTCTATTGGACCTCTCCTGATCCAGGATAGTTGAACATTTGAACCTCAGATTTAACCCAGAACCTGATCTAGCCTGAAAACAAGAGTTGTTTGTTGTTTTTTTTTTTTAATGTGAAAATTTAACATCTAAATTTACATAAAAGAAAATTTTGGAGTTTGTGAACTATGTTACTTTTTCAGATAATAAAGCCCTGCTTTAAGCAGTAGTCCACTCAGCCCTTCAGGTCCAGATCGGGTCTCCATTGGATTCTGTGCCTGTAGACATTGCCTAGAAGTTCTGTTGGAACCCAGTCTTTTTAAACATTCTCTTTCATTCCAGAGAACTCTTGAAAAAAAGAGAGAAGTTCCCAGTTTTCATTTTTAGACTCAAACAGACATCAACATATTAACCCTTCCCCTTCAACACTGTGGGCCAGGGTCCATGCAAAGCATCGAGGAAAGGGCTCCATTTTCTCCAGAATGTACTTAAAGTGACAAACTTATAGGACCTGAGTGCATGTAAGGAGAGGCATGTTCAATGTGCTAAAATACTGAGACAAGCTTTCCACGGGACCTTTAAGGTTCCTTTTATAGGGGGAGCCCCTTTACTCCTCAGGATCGCTTTCCCTAGTGTTTGTTGCTTTGTCGGTTCCTTTGGTTGCCAGGCTGGCTATTTACTTTCACCCAGTTTGACCTATGAGGGACAGATTTTGCCTAGAGACAGATGTTTTCATCTCCCTTAACTTTCAGGGGATGAATTTCCAAGTTCTGGTAACATTCAGAAGAGTTAATCATGAAAGTTGTGGAAACTTTTTCTAACAGGCAAAATGTCCCCTTTGTGGACTAGACAACTGGCTAGCAACTTACAGATTACCCAGGGCCCTTGAGAAGTGGACCAGTCATTGGTAGGATTCTTTTTTATCAGACTTCTCCATTTAGTAGGGTTTCAAGTTTATTTTATAAAGGATAAATGCTGTTTGCTGTTATCCTTCGATGTTAACTAGACCTTTGGGAATGAGACCGCACAGGTTGAGAGTTACAGTCAGTCCCCATACTCACCCACACACAAACATGGGCTACAGCGTCATTAGCACCCTGCACCAGGCTGTCCATAAACATGGGTTACTGAACCTGGACTGACATGTCATTACCTCTTTACGTAAATGTACACTCTGTGGGGTTTGATAGATATGCAACAACTCTGCCCCCAGTTATGGCGCTGTAGAATCTTCTCGGTACCCCCAAGCCCTCTGCCCTCTCCCTGGTCATGTTCTTTGCCCTCTAACTTTTGGCAACTTCTGATATTTTCATTGTCCCCATGTTATTTTTAAATGTCATGGTTTTAATTTAAGAGTATTATACAAAATTGCTTCTGAATGGATGGAAGGAGTCTCCTTTGGCCGCAGACCTCCGTTTTTGCATCAAGAAGTTGTTACAAATGGTACAACCCTACTTCCTTCTCTGTAAATGAGGATTTCTTGACTTAAAAGTAATATTTTGGGATGTTATTCTCAGCCCAGAGAATTGTAACTTTCAGGATTTTGGAATTTGCAAAAAGTGGTTGAGTCAGTAGCTTCTTAAGTAGAAGCAAAACCAGCCTAGTGTGTACCAGCACACACAGCACAAAGCAATTGGCTGCTTCTCCGTTTTTCTTTGGGGAGCCCAGGGAAAGCCACCTCTCACTTGCTAAGCCCATCTCAGCCCATTTGCATTGTAATTATTACAGCTCTTCCAAGCTGAACTCTCCCCCACCTGTCTTCCACTCTTTTGCCAGTTAAGTTTCTAAAATATAACTCTTTTGTATTATATCCCTGCTCAACATCTTTCAATGGCTGTCTGCCCACAGTGGATATTCAGAACTTCCTGTGTAACCTGGAAATGTGAGGATCCCAGTGTCGGGAAGACTCTAGACTTTTTCTAGATATATAAGTGTGATGAAAGTCAACCTGACTTCTCATTCTAAGGGGCAAGAAGAATGTTGAACCTCAGTACAACCAGGCCCTCTCCTGAGATCAGACTAAGGCAGGCTTGGAATTCAAAGGTGTGTTCTTTGACTCCTGATTGGAAGAGAAGGAGATGCTCAGGCTGGTCTGTGTGTCTGAAACTCCTTCTTTGTACACAATAATTGTGCACACACTTACTGCTGGGAGTGTTGACCTGAAACACTAGTTCCCTAGTTTGGTTTGTTTGTTTTTGTTTTCTCAGATCCTCTGGGCAGAGGTCCATCACCATAGTACTGTGCCAACCTTAGCAGCTTAGGGTGAGAGAGGAGTCATGGAGATACATCACAATTTCTTCAGGCACCAGGCAATCTTAGGGCATCATGTCCAACCTGTTTGGGTCCCATTTGTACTTGCATGTTTGGATCTGTTCCTGTGGGACACTCAGTTCATAACTTATGTTCTATCTCATCTGTCCTCATCTGGAGTCTGGTTTAGTTATATAATCATTATTTCTCAGACATACCCTTGGCCTTGAAATAGTTCAAAGGAGGAAAGAAAAATAGACCTCATTCCTTTCGTGTAAGAAGTTCTAGGACTCCAAGATGGCTCAGCTGGCAAAGGCTCTTGCCACCAAGGTTGACAACCTGAGTTCAGTCTCTGCAATCCACATCATGGAAAGAGAGAACGAACTCTAGCAAGCTAACCTCTGACCTCCACACATCACCCACCAGCACCCACATATAAACACACACACATACACACACACACACACACAAGTTTTAGGTAGAACATACCAGTGCTGTTACAAGGACTGTCTCAGCTGCTGTTTGTTGATAACATACTTCATCAACACTCACAGAACATGGTTCCTTCCCATCTTCCTCTGTGGTCTAGTCCATAGGCAACTGTCTCTGTGGTAGAGAAGGCTGTAATTTTAGAAGGGCTGGCATGGGAAAGTACATCTGATATTCTGACATTACATGATACGTTGATCGACTTATGTATTGGTAAATTATGTAAATTTTCTATAAAGTTAATGCATAAACAAACCACTATTTGGGGCAACAATTCAGATGCCTGAGAAGGAAGTCCCGTCATCTGTGGAAGGTGTGAGTCGTAAGCTTCATTCTCTCAAGTAGAGTCAGGAAACGTTAGTAGCAGAATGTCACAACTACATGAACGGTCAATGTATAGCAGGCGTTTGATTTTTTTTTTCTTTTTTTAAAAAAAAAAAGAGCCCTTGAATTCATTAAAGGTTGGCAGAGCTGTCTAGAAAGCATTTTGGCAATATCTTTCAAGAGCTATAACAATATATGTTATGCCCTTGCCTCAGTAACTTCACTTCTGAATTTTTCAGAGGCAAGAATCCAAAATATGGAAAAAGTGATATGTGTGAAATAATAAGCTTTGGGGAGCTGCTTTCCTAACAGGAGTGAGCCTTACATGCTATGGGAGAAGATGGACTGGGCAGCCACACATACAAGTTAGAATGTACTGCATTGATGGTGTGCGTCGGTGTTTAAGTTGATTGCAAGTAATAGGTACAGACTGTGGCAGATGAGAGAAATAATTCATTACAAGGACATGACGGGGGAGAATTGAACAGTCTGAATAATCAAATATAGAGAAAGGGAGGACTGCCTCTTCTGGTAGGAGGCGCTGCCTCAGGGCACCTCCAGGATAAAGTGCTCACTTGGTAGTCAGCATGGGAAGCCACGTTGATTGACAGCCACACACCAGAGTGGGCGCCTCTCTGGAAATTAGGGACATGTAGATGCTGAGCAGGGCAGAACATCAGATGTACAACCCATGGGAGAATGAGTTCAGTCTTCTCTTTGTGATCCACAGTCAATGTGGGTACATGTAGAAACTGTGTTACTGTACTAGACACCACCATGAGCTGAGGCATCAGAACAGATGCATACCCTACCTACATAGAAAGGGCTTAATGATAAAAATCATTAAGCCAGTATAAGGATGAAGTAAGGTAGCATGTGAGAAAGTACATGCATGTTTCCTGTACAGACCACTAAAGGTACTTTTTAAACCTAAATAAAGGCTGTGAGGTGTAAGGAATGGGGTTACAATGGCTTTTGGATGTTTGTAGCCAACAAGGACTTTCTAAGTTATCATGTTGGCAGGTGATAGTAATTGTAAAATGTGTGGCTCCTCTCAGATTTTCTCTGACAGAGTTATTCATCTGTGTAAGTAAAAGCATTAGCATCCAAATGCTTTGTCTGAGCATGAGTCCAAGAAACACAATTCACAAAGTGACTGGATAATTTTTCCCGTTTTGGATCCATTACTACATCTTCTGCTATAGTGTGTAAGTTGTAAATTAATCTAGAGTGCTTACAATATGCATCGTGGAATAACCAATTGGATAAATATACATTCACAAGGGACACTTGTTATGTATGTATCTGTATAAAATCCAGAGAATGGTCCTGAGAACTAGCATGTTTCCAAGTCCCGAGAGGCACTCTGCTTTCACGCATGTCCCACAGGCTGTCATGGTTGAAGTCACTGGAGTCTGTGTGGACAGTGGCCCTGCTCTGGAATCTATCAACAGAGCTGGGGCAAGGCTGGGGAGGGGCAGGCACATTGGGTGAACATTTGAAGTAGGCCTCTTTCTCTGGCCCCATGCTACTCTGTGGTCTCCCAATTTCAGATCCTTTGTGCCCCACCCACTTTCCCAACTGTTCCAATCTTATGGACAAAAAGCAAGCTCTAGGTGTAACAATAGAAGATAAATATTTGTTTTCTTACTAGGAAAAAGAATGCTTTATTTGTTTATGGACCTTTGAACTGGGATCTTGCTGTGTAGTGGAGGCTACTCTCAAGCTTGTGACAATGCCTTGTCTCTGCCTCCGTGGGCTGGAATTTCAGGGGTCCACCACCTATTTGGCAGTTCATAATTGATATGTACCTGCGTTTATGTGAGTGAATTGTTTTAATTATTATTTATAATTGCCAGCCAAATGTAAGCATGCATAGATGCTATCGCACCACCACACACACTCTCAGGACCTTTAATTGGTTGATATTAAAATCCATTATGCCAAGAGGTTCATGGAAAAGCCTAAAAATAGTTATAATAAATGTTAGCAGTTATGAATGCTTACTATTGGCCAGAAGTGAGCTAAGCAGTTGGACATTATATCTTCAAAATAGTTTGATAGGGTGACTATTTATTCCCATTGTACAGATGAGGGAACTAAAGTGATCTCAATAAGATGTCTAAAATCCCAGTGGCAACCACAGATCTAAGAACCAAGTCAAGCCCTATGCCACTGTCCATGTTTTCCACAGAGCCTATGAAAATACCCTGCTGGCCTTTCTGCAGTCCTGAGCCTTTTTCCTGTCTGACTCAATGGCCAAAGCTTCTGGGGTCGTGAACCCTCTTATGATGTCACTGGATACAGGGATCCTCCCTTTCTGCAGTCTGTTATCTTGCTTTTGCTGACTTCCCTTCCAGCCTTTCCACTGTGTGGACTACTCAAACTCTTTCCATTGTAAATAAATGTCCTCACACCCTGTTTCCCTGGGCTGCCTCCACCTCCAGGCTCCAGTGCAGTGGGGATTCCCTACGAAGAATGTATCTTTCCTTCTCTTGCTCTCCAAGAAAATGAGGAAGCCTGGTGAGCTGGAAACAGAACTAGGAATTGGTATTTATCTTAACCTAGCCCCAAACTGTATATCGCATACAGGCGTACTCCCCCCCACTCCCTGGAATTCATATCTGTGTTGAAACCCTCAGACAAAAGGGACGCAACAGTTTCTAAAGTAAGGCTGTCCCTGGGAGTAGCGTCTCCGCTGATCCGATGAATCCCCTGGGAGTCTGGGATGAAGAGAGGGAGCTTCAAGATAGATTCCTCACGGGGATACGGTAGACTTCAGAGTTTGATTGGCATGCTTTCTGTGTGTTTAAGTGTCTTTGTGTCTGTACTGTGTGTGTGTGTGCATGTGGATGTGTTTGGTGTGTATTCGTGAATATATATGTATGTGCATTTGTGGGTACATATACGTATGTGTGTTGTGTGTGTATGTATGTTTGTCTGTGTGTATCTGTGGGTACGTGTTGATAAGTGTGGTGCTTAGAATAGGCTCGTGTATTTGAATGCTCATACAGTGAGGCACTATTAGAAGGTGTGACCTTGTTGTAGGAAGTTGTCACTGTGGGGAGCAGGCTTTGAGGTCTCATATGTTTAAGCTCCATCCAGTATGGATCAGTCTCCTCCCTCGGCCTGCTATTCCAGTTATAGAATTTCAGCTCCTGCTCCAGCACCATGTCTGCCTACATGCCACCATGTCTTACCATGGCATAATAGACTAAACCTCTAAAACTGTAAGCCAGCCACAAAGAGAAGTTTGCCTTTATAAGTTTCTGTGGTCATGGTGTCTCTTCACAGCAATAAAAACCCTACATAAGATGGTGTGTGTGTGTGTGTGTGTGTGTGTGTGTGTGTGTGTGTGTGTATTTCTCTGTGTGCACGTGTGGACCATAGCCCTCCACCCTGGGTCTCTTTTTCCTGAATCCCTTCTACTTTGCTCTTTGAAGTAGACCTCTGTTACAGACACTTGCTGCCATGCCCAGCTCTTTTATGGACACTGGGGATCTAAGCTTAGACCCTCATGGTACTTGTTCTCATAGCAAATGCTTTACCCACCGAGCCATCTCCCAGCCCTGGGTTGCTCATTAACACACCCTGCAGCGGCCTCTGCCTCTCTCCCCAATGCATTTAATAGTGCATTTCCGGAATTGCTTCCAGGTCCACTACTTGGTTTCAGCCGCTCACAATACACTTCTGAGACATCAAAACCAAAACAAGAGAGAAAAGAAATTAAGAAGTCATGGAACTGAACTAGGTTGATGTGGGTATCATTTCCTAATTGTTTTGGGGTTCACCAGACTTCCTTATAAACTATCAGCAAATTGCCTGCACCACCCCCTCCCTTGAAATGTGCAGTGGCAGCTCCTTTGCTTCTGATGATCTTTACCCTAGCTGCCTGTCATGTTTGCATCTCTTCCACAAATTCCCATAGACTTTGGCCATCACCATAACAGATAAAAACCATCAAAAGAAATACAATATTCAGTCTAGGTTCTCCTCTTCCACAACTATTGCATCACCTCAAGGTGCCCAGTGCTTGAACGTCCAGTCAGATAGTATTTCATCTACCTCTGCCTTTGTCTTTCCTTCCTTCCTTCCTTTGTTCTTCTCTCTTTCCTTTTGAGTGATTTTGAACTAGGGTCTCACTATGTTCTCCAGAAGCCCTGTGTCTCCATTATAGACATCACCCATCTTAACCTCATGTCAGTCATTGATTCTTCCCTCCTCTTCTTAAAGGTAAATCCCATTTTACCCAGACCTGGCAACTGACAGTGGAATTACCTTCCCCGGCACTTTCCCTTGCAGTTTTCTGAACAAGGGTCACCTTTTGTTCTGGGGAGCAATGAAGTATCAGGCCAGTGGAATCCTCTAAAAATCATACAGAAATAAGGCACATGGCTGAAGACACAGCAATCACACAAACAGGACAAATGGGTGTTATCTGAACACACCAAATATAAAACAACAAGCATTTAAGAAAATGAAACCCACAGAACATGGTGACATAAGCTTTTAATCTCAACACTCAGGATCTCTATGAGTTCTAGGCCAGCCTGGTTTATAAAGTTTCAGGATTCCCAGAACTATACAGTGAGACCCTACCTCAAAAATCACAAAAGAAAGAAAGAAGGAAGAAAGAAAGGAAGGAAGGAAGGAAGGAAGGAAGGAAGGAAGGAAGGAAGGCCTTATTGTTTGTACAATTATTAATCTGAAAATTAGCAATAATAGAGAAAATTTGAAGTATTTATCCCCCTTTCTTTTAGCAACACTGTTTCCATGTATACAAGAATTCCAGATAAGTAGAAAATTCTTTACAAATGATTTTTAGGTTCTAAAAATAGAGGGAAGAGTGTTTTTTTAAAATCATTTTATAACCACTAACAAAACAGCTAATTTAGACAAGTCATGAATTGTATTACAGGGTTTTTGCTTGTCTATTATCTTTCCTTGAACGCAGGGACTCACACATGCTAGGCGAGTTCTCTACCATCGGGCTTTGTCCCATCAATCATTGGGGAATTGATCCATGAGATGAAACCTTATACATTTGGCCTCAGAGGCTGGCTTGGAACTTGTTACATAGTTGAGGATGACAATGAACTTGTAATTCTCCTGTCTCAGCCTCCCCAATAACTTGGGTCACAAGTTTGTGTCACCATGCCCAGTTTATCCTCAGTGCTGGGGGTCAAACCCAGAGCTCCATGCATGCTAGGCAAACACTGCCAGTCAAGCTCCAGTCCAGGCCTCAGTGAAAACATTGAAAACCCTCCTAGAGTTCTAGAGTTCTTACTGTCCCGTCTTCCCTTTTCCAGTCTGGGTCCAGCACAGCCTCAAGCTTTGGCCTAAAATACTGAATTACTCATCAAGTCAACAGCTCACTGTGCCTGTCCTGTGTACATACGCTGTGTGAACTACTCTCCGTAGACACTCGCTGCCCTGACATGGTCAGCAGGGAGCCACACTGAGGATTTAGACTACACAGCCACTCTTCTGGACCCCGAGTGTCTGAGCAAATGAAGCGTTGTGTCTACTTTGCCTCAGTTTTCCCATTTGTCAAGTGAATGTGATACAGTGTCTTTTCATTTTTCAAGGACTGCGTGGCTTATCTTGGCTCTTTCCTTGGCACCAACCCAAGGTGTTTTTCTCTGTTTGCTGAGATACAGCAGTCAGTAGGTGTCCTGCATGAACAGTCCTCAAACATCATTTGGAGTTTAACTGTTAATCCTCCTTCCACGTTAATTTTGTTCTCCCTCGGCGGCTGCCCTGGGAATGTCCCTGGAACTTAAGCAGTTAAGGGGAGGTATTTTTCAGTTTGTTCACTACAATCCATTAGTTGGTCATGAAGTCAAATCTACACTCAGATGGAGTAAAAGAAATGAGTGTGTGATACAGGGGAAGAGAAATGTTTTTCTGAATTTCTGTAGTATTTTTGTGTCTGTTTACACTGGGTATGATGGGTGGATTGTAAAATGTAGTTCTTGCTGTGAGTTCCAGTAAAAATTTAAGTTTAAAAGCCATAGTTTTGGGGGAGTGTGAAACCTACCAAAAGATTCAAGCAGACAGACAAACAAAACCTCAGTGCATTACAAATGCATGGCCAGAAGTTTACCCAAGTAGTAGTTCTGGTGCCACAACGTTAGCATCTATTTTTAACTGCACCATTGAGCACTTTTATGGTGTGCATACATTGATGGATGAGGAAGAGGAGCAAGAGGAAGAAGAGGAGGAGGAGAGGGGAAGATGAAAAAGGGGCAAGGGAGGGAGCAGAGTTCCATGACTCAGCAGTAGTAATTTGATTGAACCACAATTTAGTTTAATACTCAGTTGGGATTTTATTAAATCACATGGCTACATTTTTAAATTACTATTGTGCCACCAGGTTAAGTAATAATGCGGGCTTCTGGGCCTCTTGCTATGAAACATTCCAGATGATGGGCGTTCGGTTCTCAGAGCACTGTTGTTGAGAGCACTCTTAGTGGTCAGCAGGGTAAGTGTAGCTTCTCACTCACAGCTCTGCCCCTGTGCATGCAGAGAGAAGGCTCTGATGTATTTGATGTGCATCTGGACTTATGAGTTTGAAAAATCCCAGTTCATTTCTGTGTTCCTATATGTAGAAAAACATCTTAACCCTGCCATCTCCGTTTTAATGGAGAGTTTATTGACCTGTGGCTTTTTATTGCTCTTTAAATTTTCTTAAAATATCACTGTTTTCAACAAAACTCTGGCTATTGCAAAAGTGAATTACTAATAGAAACTAAATTTTCATATTTCAAACTTAATTCCAAACCTAATAAGGCTTTCGGTTATATGTCGTTCACTGGATTTAGGTGGGAAAGTGTCTGACCATATTTGAGTAGAATGAGGTCCTTGGAAGATATACTTCTCCGTCTAGGAGAAAGTCTGAACTGTATTCTTCTGTGACTTTGTGGTCATTTCATTGAATTGAATATTCTTGGCTCAAGGAAACAGAACTAACGTTCCAAATACTTTACATCCTAGTAGATTTTCGTGGTGAGCAATTTAAATGCATTAAGCTTTGAAACCAGAAACCCACCTTCCAAAATTCAAGGCTGCCTTAGAATAGTTTTGCCACAGAGGGCAAAGTTTCATCTTCCCCACGCCTATTTTTTCTATCTGTGAAATGATGATGATGATGATGGGAAAAGCTTCCTAATCCAGACTACATATGTGGGGGACAGCGTATGGTGACAAGCAGACCGTGAAAGGCCCAGCAAATGCTGCCGCTGTTGATTCCGGAAAAGACTGTTCTTGTCAAGACCCTGTGAACAGTGTCTGAAGAGAGAGTTCTCCACGTTGGGTCATTCGCAGACTATCTCCCTTACCCCTGTCACTGTGAGTGAGACCCAACATCTGTAGAACTATGCAATGAAGCACATTTGAAAAGTCAGTGTGATATTTTCTTACCATGGCTTACCTTTGCTACAGGAATATTTTTGTTCTAAAGGGAAGACATTTCCCAATTGCAGCTGTTTGTAATGTGCCCCTGGAGCCAACGCTGTTTGCTGAAGGAAAGTATCTAAGCTAAGCATTCATCTGAATTTTCCTTAATGTGAACTTATGTCTACTGAACAGAATTGCTTTGGGGCAAAGATAATTAAGAACCAACATGTTGGTCCTTTGCAAGACTGTTTAAAGATGAAACCTAAGCCACTTCTGAAAATAATATTTAAAATTCATGGTCTCCCTCTAGAGTAATTTCTGAACTTTGGGTATTCAGCATTTATTTGCTAGCTGCAGATGAATAGTCAGCTTGAGCCTCATCAGCCAAGGTTAAACAAAGGGCTGAGAAATGATTTATCTATCACCAACATGCCAGACACTGGGTGTTTGGGTCACATAAAATTCACCTGGTCTTTCTCTAGTTTGCTTTTCTGCAAATCTTGGATCTTTAGGGCTTCTGTTTTCATTCAAAACCTGAATCTGCCTGTTCATGTGTGATTTTAGCTTCCTCGGGTCATTAAAATGGCTGCTATGAGAACAGTGTGATATCTAAAAGATTGCTGCTGTCCTTAGCCTGAAGGCAGTAGGCTGTGTCTGATCCTTCAGTCTGACCTTTCTGAGGGTCTCTGCTTCTGAAGTCCTCAGGGTTGGTATTTTGCTGTTGTTACTGTTGCTATTTTCTTTTAGTTTGCTGTGCTTCCAACCATCTCGTTCAGTAAAGCCTTTGACATTTTAATAGTTATTATCTTAATATGCATCAGAAGAGTTGAATGACTTAATATGCTTCAGATGCCCAGAAATAGAGCCCTCTAGCCTCACTCCCTTTCAGCACATGAAAGACCAGAGAAAATTACTTACCCGCTGAAAGATGCTGAAGATATAACATAAATTTTATATCATCTGGTTACTTTGTTTTTGTTTTTTCCTTAGTCTGCCTCGGCTCATGTTTACATTGAATAACTGAATTCTAAAGCTTAGGAGTTCAGTACACCCAGCATTCTCAGGGAACAGACAGAAAGTTTAATTGCAAATACTCTGATAGTGAAAATGCAGTTGTGTTTTGCAAAGAAAAACAGCCACTTTCATTAGAAATTACTTTGAAGGGGAACATGACTTGACGTTGCTTAAAAATGTCCCTCTGGGGCTGAAAAGATGACACAGCAGTTAAGAGTACTTGTTGCTTTTCTGAGGGGACCTGGATTCTGTTCCCAGACTCACATGGCGACCACCTATAACTTCTATTCTAGGGGATCTGATTCATTCTCCTGACCTTCTTGAGGCAACTGAAACAATTGTGATACATATACATACATGCAGGGAAAACACTTGTGCACATAAAACAAAAATTTTTAAATATCACCCTAAGTTACAGAGAACTTTTAAAAGTGTGATCTACATGAAATATTTTGCTTTCCGTTAGAAAGATTTAAAGAAATCAAATGCAAAGTGTAAATGTTTCTTTCATTTCTTCAGATGAAGGAAAGACATGAGAACTATAACCAAGATGTGTGTATTTTGGGTTTGGTAGAGCTCAGAGAGTTTCTTTTTCTGTTCTAACTATCCCTAGGCCTAGGCCTAGAAGCTTCTAGCCTCTGTACAATCTTATCTTCCAAGCTGACTGATTTAATCTGGCTTCTCTCCACTTCTGCCAAAATTGCTCTGCCTGGCCTCGTATTAAATTTGTCAGTGTGTTCTAATCTTCTGGCTCCTTATCATTCTCTGGCTTGTTCTGTCTTCACCTGTGTCTATCTTGTTCACTCTGCAACTGATGTTTGTAAAACTATCTGGCTAAAACTAACACACACACACACACACACACACACACACACACACACACCTCCATGAGATGCTCTTAAGTTGCCTCTCCTTCCTGTGTAGTTCTCATGAAAGTTAGGATATCCTATCTCTGAGTCATTCTGTCAAATCTTTCTCTGATTAGATACTTTGTCTGGCCCTCAATTAGACATTACGTTCAAACATGGCTTTTCTACAAACTTACCTTACCTTCATTGTTAGGGGTTAAAGGTATGTACAAAGAGTGTGTCTGTATTCCAGCTAGATCATACTGTCTGCATTCTGGTCAGATAGAACTAGAAGGTCTTCAGATGTGATCCCTTGCCAGAGCAGTCATACTGCTGGATTAAAATTCTTCCAAAGCAAAGTAGAACACACATAAACAATAATCCACTCCTGGGTGGGTCTTCTGTCTCTGGCCTGGCTCTCAGGCACACACCTTCTTTGTCATCTACCTCTGCCTTCCATAAGACTTAATTCCATTCTCCACTTATTTTTCTAACACAGACCTGTAACCAGGCACTACATTGCTTAAAGGCATACTTATTTATGAATGTATCCATTGCCCTCATGATAGTCACCAGTCGTGTGCTGGAAAGAACAGAGGAACAGGAAACTTAGAGTCTTCCTGTCAAAGAATCAGATTGTCCTAAGTGTGGCTGTGAATGGTGACCCAGATGAAAAGGAAGATTCTACACAGGAGAATGGTTGAGCAGAACGGTGGAGGAGAGTGGGCTACCTTGACCCAACAGTGCTGAGGGAGGTGAGAGGAGCTGTCAATCACCATTTCCATCCTATAGAACCTTTAGGCTTAAAGGAGGATAGCCATACTACTTATGTTAGTGTCCAATAGCCGGTGAGCATCAAAGTGGCAACAACCTGTGCTCTTCCCCAGCAGAAGGCTCATCTTCTGCACAGTCTGCATAATCCTGCTTTTCGAAATAGACTTTTAAGACACTGCAGAGTACTAAAAGTTTGTCATTCTTTAGTAAGGAACATTTTTCATGGACCAATTCCTTACAGTGCCTTAATAAAACATTAAGTTTAATTGACTGAGGGGAAAGGAACTAGCTTAGCTATGTTTGGTGCAAGCACAAATATAGTCTGCAAGGTAAACTGGCACATGACAGTCCACACAGGTCATTGGATCTGTACACATTGGATACACATTGGATCTTGGAGTAACAGCGTTAGCATACAGGTATTTCTAGAGTCCTGAGGACATCACTCTGCCTTGAGGCTCTTGGGTTGCCTCAAGTTGTGCTGGGAATCAAGTCTGTGACCCAGCCATCCTTCCCAGAGTCTAGTCACTGGGAGGAGTTTCTGGGCAAAGGTGTTATTAACCCAAGAAGAAGGATAATCCTGGCGTGCACCCTTCACAGAGCCTGTAGCTGGCACAACATTTTCTGAATGAAATGGTAAGGTGCATACACTTACAACCATCATGGATGGACACACAAGAGAATGAAGGAGGTGCATAGTGCCAATATCTCTTCCAAAAAGAACCCTAAGAGGCTTCCACTAAAATACTTCTAATAAAACATCAAATGGAAGTCCCACATGAGCGAGAAGAAGAATATGATGAAAGCAGGTTAATTCACGCAGTAAGATTTTATTTATGCCTTTTTTATGAAATATGAACTATATGGAATGCAATTAACTAGGCAGTATGCACACGAAAGGGGAAATAAGTTTACCCATGAGTAGAATACTGCTACGTATAAAGGGCTATGCTTGGTGGAGTTGAAGTTAGAAAAATTATTATAACAATACAGAGGCCAGCAAGATGGCTCAGCCGGAGAGCATGTTACTGTCCGGGCAGACAGCCCGAGTTCAGTCCCTAGGATCCTCTTCATGGGAGAAGTGGACTGACTATCACAGATTGGCCTCTGACTTCCACACACTTATACACCGAATACATAAATACATAAAATAAGATCAAAATTAAAACAACTTTTAAAAAAGCCAAACAAAAGCGAGAAGCCTTATGACCAAAGACTACACACACACACACACACACACACACACACGTGTGTGTGTGTGTGTGTGTGTGTGTGTGTGGTGAGAACTTTGGGTCTTCAGCGTGATTCAGTGTAGTGCTCTACTTAGCTAATAATAGTGATTCAGAGATAAAGAGACACAGGTCAGAAAGCAGAGATGATATTCTTTGAGAAGTGAGTGATACCACTTCCCAGAATTCCAACCAGTCCATGAAAGGAAAGTCAGCGGATAGGGTAAATATTAAATTTTTCTTTATACAAAACAACATCTCACTGGGATTTGTAACACACTTGTAGGCGAAGGTATGTGTGTGGTTCTGGTGACCTGGGGTGAAGCAGATCTGAGGAGCTCGCTGTCCCACTTGCTCCATGCCTCTGTTTGCCTAGTCTGACAGTTAGCTGGCTGGCTGTGTGGGTAAACTGTGCTCATTTTTAGTCTTGTAGAAGAAAAGGGACAGAAGCAGACCAGGGTTTTTGGCAGTAGGGCTAACACTGATACTAACAGCATTGCCAATTGATATTTAATGAGCCGAGTTCTCCCTGCCATCTCTTCCAGCCACCAGGGTGCCATTTTGTACAGCAGAGTGCCAAATCAGATGGCTCTCTGCTAGGTTGAAAGAGTCTCGGCAAATCCCTCAGAATTCAGTTATTGCCTGACAACGTGGGAAGCTGTGGTTGGGTGTAAACCAGCAAGTGTCCCCAGCATGTCTGAATCCACCAGGAGTGCCGAAGTGGCCACATACCCTGTAAGACAAAATGGTTGTCACCTGTCAGGGAGGGGTGGCCCAAGGGGAGTCGGTGGCCATTCTCTGTCAAAGGAAGGAAAGTGAACTGCTCCCAAGTGTCAGGAAAGTAGGAGGGATCAGAGGCCTTAATTTTCCCTGATTTTAATTATTAATTTAATTAGGATCTGTGGTCTGATTCTTCCAAACGCTTTAAGTACTTATATATACGTGACAATAAAACCTAGCTATTTGGTTATAAAATTGTTTTTAAATAACCAAAGAAAGGAGGCTGTGGAGATTTGAATATCTGCTGTGGTATTCCTAGTTACAGAGATATGTTAGAATGTTCTAATGTCCTAGTTACAGAATGTTAGACACAGGGAAGAAATACAAGATGCCAAATAAAACACCCTGCCAAAAGCCACCCTGCACATGTGCCCATTCCACCTGCATTTCCTCTACTCCCACTCCCTCAAAGCCATCCCAGCTGCTTACATCTGTGAACTACTGTGAACTTAAATGCCCATAGGTGTCTGAGGACTGTCGATATATCACAGCGTACGCTTAACACGGATGCTTGTAGAAACACTGGGGAGTCCACGGACAAGGGCAGCAGGACGTATGAGTTAGAACCATGAGCACCACGTTTCAAATCTGTGAGCAATGGTACTCTCCTTTACTCTCTGCTGAGGTTGTTGGAATTCCACAGACCCTCAAATGTGCCTCTGAATAGAAGGGTACTCCATGGTACTCAAGTCTATGTATCCTCTTTGATTTTGCCAGCTGGCTAATTATATAATAGTGCACTTGAAGGCTAACAGACTAGGAGCTAAATAATGGCACCTCAACTACTTCAACTCTGTACAGAGCTAACAGGTTGAGCAAAAAGTTATCTCCACAGAGCACTGTTATCCTCAGTTCTGGTCGTAGAAAGCCAGGGTTTAGATGCATGCTCTGGCCTCTGCCAGTGTTTTCTATCATCCTGGTTTTTGAGATTAAAGGTCTAAAACAGACTTCTGGTCACCGGGACGCTTAGTAAATGTAGCAGACCCTAACCCTATCACAGCCATTTTTCTACCAAGATCTCCTCCAAACTTGCATACCCTGACACATCCATGAAGTTAGAAAAAACACAAAATTACTTGTTAGAACTTGAATGTTGAGAATTTCATACGCTGTCTTGGTGTTTTAGCAGAGAGCATGTATTTTCTTTTAAGTTACTGACTTTGTGTTTAGGCATCACTGTGCTAAAATTATATTTACTTGTAGGTACAGAATTTGAAAATGCCTTTGGGGTTTTGCCAAACTTTATGAAACTATTTAAAACTAAATTTCTAAGACTGAAATATTTGTGTGTGGTCTCTTCAGCAGCCTATAACTATACTACATTCGTGCTAGTGTCCAGTGAGGATCTTGGCTGAACAGAATGTGAACAGTGGTGGTTACATGCTGCATAGTTGGGTTCAGGTTATGGAGTCAGTTGGGGAGTGTGTGTATGTGCTTTCTACTGTGTTCTAGGTGGCAGCCAATTAATTTACAAACCTTTTGATGGAACACTATTCTGATCCTTGTAAAAGATATTATAGGTCTGGGGAGGTGGCTCAGTGGCTAACAGTGGTCACAAGCACAAGCATGAGGACCAAAGTTGATATCCCTAAAACCCACATTTAAAAGAAAAATAATCAGGCATGCCTGCATGTGCCTGTAACCTCACTGTGGGAAGCAGAGACAGGCAAATGGCAGAAGCTCGCTAGCCTCCAGCATAATCAAAGCAGACAGCTCCAGGTTCATTGAGATACTCTGCTTCAAGGGGAAAGGCAGAGGGTGGTAGATAGAGCAGAATGCCCAATGTCCTCTTCTGGCTTCAGT
>JADRCH010000030.1:8702969-8750038 GCA_019843965.1 Rhynchomys soricoides
ACACACACACACTGCACATTTACTTTGAGCTTTCAATTCCTGTGTGTTTACTCTCCTTTTTGCCATGAAGTATTTCCATAGTGAATAAAGATAGACTATTTCCTGTGGCTTTTCAGGTGGTTTCCCAGATTTGTCACTCAGATTTTAATGTCCAGTGTAAATAATTCACCAGAGTACAGAGATATGCACCAGGATGCAGCTTTGGTTGGCTGCAGAGCTCCTGGGTTCAGGGTCTCCAGTGGCTTGGTGACTCAGCTGATAAGCCCTTCCTTCCTCACACTCTGGGAGAGGCACTGAGCCTTGGTTTCCCTCCACATTTTAGCTGTTTGACCTCCTCACAGAGTCAAAGTCCTAGAACTACAAGAAGAGCATGTTGCCGCTGAGACCGTTGGAAGAGGACGCAAATACTTGATTGTCCCACTCCAAGGTGGATGAGGAGTTATGGCTCTGTTCTGTACTTAATTACTCAAAAATCGTCTCACACCAGAACACCCGTAAGGGTCTTCACAGTTTTATATTGAAAATAATTGCCGGGCAGTGGTGGTGCACGCCTTTAATCCCAGCACTCGGGAGGCAGAGGCAGGGGGATTTCTGAGTTCGAGGCCAGCCTGGTCTACAGAGTGAGTTTGAGGACAGCCAGGGCTATACAGAGAAACCGTGTCTTGGAAAAAAAAAGAAAGAAAGAAAAGAAAAGAATTCCACACGAGACATGGAGGTGCATGTCTGCAGCTCCAGCACTGGGAAGCAGAAGTGTAGAAATGGGACATTCTAGGCCAGCCTGAACTAGGTATGAGGCCGCAGTTCAAAAAGAAGCACATTCACAGTATATTGACAAAACTCTATCTTAATAAAAAGACAAGATAAAAGTCAAAATAGATGTTTCTATGATGTGTTTATATGAAATTAACTTTTCTTAGCTTTTTTTTTTTTTTTTAAATCTGAGTTGCCCTGTCAAAGAACTACTAGAAAGACTCTAGCTACTGGTGAGATATGAAATTTGAACTTTGCTTCAAAAATAATTATCCCTTCCAAGGAGCAAAGTATACACAGGTATTCACATAAACCCCACTTACATCCTCCACAGGAGATGAACCTTCCCAAAAGGGCCTCTCAGTTAACATGACATCAGCTTCTCTGGAGATTTCTCTTTGGGATTCATATTCATATATATATATACTGAATATATATTCATATATATTCAGTATATATATATTCAGAATATCCATATATATTCTGGCTATGGTCTTTTGTTACAAAGAAGGTTAGCAGATGTTGTGAATCAAATGCATTTAAGAGAGCTGTGGGTTTTCACTTCCTCCCGTGATGTAACACTCTTACAACAGCAAGTTGACCGAGGCCTTTCTAGGAAACCGTCTGATGATGATACGCTCTGACGATGATACCGTCTGATGATGATGAAGCTCCCTTAGTATCTTTCTGCTGAGCCGAGAAATGTTGGCTGCTGAGCCCTTTGCACACTTCCTGCGGAGTGTTCTCATCCCTGGAACACATGAAGCGAAGATTGACTGAGGGAAAGGTTAGGCTTGGAAACTGAGGCAAAACAAAAGCTAGTTTTCTTTACTCCTCATATACAATTTCCTCCTCGCCAGGACGTGTATGTACTTATTTTGTACACACTGAGAACTCATAGTGATTGATCCAATAAACACTAATACTAATTTACCTGTAACAAGTCTGTAACAGGAAGTGATGAGATCAGAGAGGGCCAGTAAGAACAGATATGTCTGTAAACACCATAATGGTGGATGCTCATCTTAAAGAGCAATAAAAAAATTTAGAAGAATTCTCAAAAAAAAAAAAAAAAAAAAACAGAAAAGAAAAGATGCTTGCAATTTGCCAGATTCCAGGCTCAGCTTACATGATGAGAATACCAAGTTTAAAAAACAAATTTCTTCTTCCCTTGGTGGGATTCATAGTCCCAGTGAAGAGATAAACACACACAAAAAAATTTCGACATATATAAAATAGAAATACAAACAAAAATATTTTAGTTATTTATTGTGTATATGTGTGCATGCATGTATGTGTGTGTGTGTGTTTGTGAGTGAATACACACATGTTACAGTGCACATGTGGAGACCAGAGGACAGCTTATAGTAATCTGTTCTCTCTTTCCACTATGTGGATCCCAGGTCTTGAATTCAGGTCATCAGGCTTACTGGCAAATTCCTTACCCACTGAGCTGGCACAATGGCCCCTCTGAGCAAGTTCTACATCTGTGCGGGTCTCATGTTTAAAACAGTGGAAAAAGCGCAGCTGCATAGATGGTGGTTTCATAAGTCCACGTAGCCATGTGCATGTGGTACCAGTCACATGATGGTGATGGAGATCACTTTACAGGTGTTTAGAGAATGTCTATCACGTGACAGATTCTGAGCAAATGTTTATTGCTATTACTACAGAATGATATTGTAGACAGCATCTAAAGGAACTGAGTTGGTTGTGTGGTCTGTGTGTATCCGTGTGTGTGTGTGTGTGTGTGTGTGTGTGTGTACCTGTGTGTGTGCCTGTGTGCGTGTGTGTGCCTGTGTGTGTGTGTGTGTGTGACTATGTGTGTATGTGAACTAGTCCTAGCATCTCACTGATGCTAAGCACACACTTGGTTCTGAGGTTTACCCCCAACGTTTAGATTGATGAAGGAGGAATATTCATGAAGATTTTATAAAGCAACATGAAGATGTTGTTCTTTTATCATTCCATAACCATGAATGTTAATATTCATAAAAATATGCTGCCTTCCTACCAGATTTCTGGCTGTACACAGGAGGAGCTCGGAGCCTATTCGTAAACAGAACTCACTGCAGGATGCCGTAGGTGCTTCTGCTTTCTTTCTTTCTTTCTTTCTTTATTATCATGAATGTGTGCATGCATGTATGCACCAGTGTACTGCAGCATGCATGTCAGAGGACAACCTCTGGTGTTGGTCTGTATCTTCCACCTTATTTGAGAGAGTCTCCCATTGATCACCTCTGCTTATACACTGCCAGTTCTCACAAGCCCCTGAGCATTGTGCTTTTGCTTGGTGCAGGAGTTCTAGGATTGCAGATGGGCTGCACCCAGCTTTTCATAAGTTCTGGGAGCCAAACTCGGGTGGTCACACCTGCATGGTAAGTGCTTAGTCCATAGAGCTGCCTCCCCATGGCCACACTGCAAGATCAGAATGCTGTAACTCTCAGAATCCAGAAGAGCCCTTGCAGTTATTAAGAAGAAGGTTCACGATTAGATTAGTTTTGAGAGCAAAACGTTGTTCCTGTGTGAGGTGAGATCATGGAAAGAGATGGACCCATAGGAGGGAAGAGGACCAAAGGTTGGCATACAGTGAATCAGCAAGTGAGATGTGCAGGTGGAGGCATCCATTGAGACGCTGAAACAGCCGTAGAACTCTAAAGGACCCATATTCATAGAAAATGATTTAAAAGTTACACATGCTGGCATGGTGACTCCCACCTGTTATCCTAGCACTCGACTAGCAAAGACAGGAGGACTGTGATGAGTTTGAGATTAGGCCTGGGTTACGTAGTGAATACCAGGTGATACAGGACTATAGAGTAAGACCCTGTCTCAAAAAACCAAAAACCTCTGAAAATTAAGAATTAGAGCCACATATATGCCTTTTAGAGCAATATCGTTGGGGACAGAAAATGAAAACTAGCACAATATTACGAGATGGCTATATTTGGAGCACACAGGCAGAGAAATGGTTCTCCTTTGACCAGTAGTCAAAAAGCAAAAGTCACATTAAAAATGTGAGTGTCATTATGTACACTCAGATGATAGGGAGATAGGTGGGTCTCCAAGGGCAGTGTGAGGAGGATTTTAATACTCATCCAGAGTGGGGACATTGAAACATGACGCTGCTAATGTTGTTATCCATGGACGTCTTGTTATGCATTGGCAGCTACTCTGGGATACTCGCAGCCCAAAGAGCACAGGTTGCGTATGCCTGTGAGAGGGAAAACCAGGTCATTCCCAGAAAGCTTTGAGGGCTGAAGGCACTCATGTTCCCACGGAAGACACAGGAGCAGAGGCAGACTTTTAAGAAAATACCCAACGGTTTTCATGACCCTGGAAGCTAGCTAATGACCATAATAGTTTTCAGAGAGAAATGAAAAAGCAAGTGCAGAGGGAAGAAGAACTTGGCGGTATAAAAGAAGCGGGACAACATTGGGGTGCACTAGGCTCCGTCAGGAACGGACACACACTTCTGAAACCAGCAGGACTCTGGAGCCTGGGGGGCAGACGTTGGTGGTCCCTGAGCTTCACAGGTTCATGATTCTCCAGTTCTGTGGCACAGTGGCCTGGACCATGGTTCCCATACTTTTAGACATCTCCAGATGGAAGCTCACACTCATAATCTTCAGTTTTTCAAGAGCAAATGGAGCCATTCGCTGGTGTTAATTCTCACTTTTAACGACACACTGTAACCACACTTAGACATTGTGATCTAAGGCAGATCATGGCTTCTTGATTACTCTTCCTATCACCCATGGCCAGTCTCTCTGTCTCTCTCTCTCTCTCTCTCTCTCTCTCTCTCTCTCTCTCTCTCTGTCCCTCTGTGTCTCTCTGTGTCTCTGTCTCTGTCCCTCTGTCTCTGTCTCTGTCTCTGTCTCTCTCTCTCTCTCTCACACACACACACACACACATGCATACATACACACACAAACTAGGACTATGCGGAGAACTGCTGTACTCACACAGCCAAGGGGAGAGACGGGAATGAGCTTCCTTCCTTGTTGTCTAGTTAATAAAGTGATGTAAGGTCCTAACAGACAAGGAGAACTAGGACTACGGCCAGCCTCGGATACAGAGGCTAACAAGTCTGCAGTGGGCAAAGAGAATGGAAAGAGAGAGATGGGGTGAAGGAACTGAAGGAGGAAGAATGCAAAGAACAGGAGAGAAAAGAATAAATAGGAAAGAAAGAAGAGCAGAGAGCGCGAGAGGACACCCCACACCAAGACAGTCACCATCATTTTGGTTTACAGCAGCGTTGGCTTTGAATTTTATCTGATCTAAAGTTAAAGTTTGTGGGTTTCACAACCCTTTGTTTGCCCCTGTTGATGGATTGGTTCCTGCTTTCCTGAGTTTTTAATGGAAACAATTATATCATATAAGAAACTATCTCGCTTGTTTCTAGTCCCTGGCATCATATATGGAAAAATGCAGCCATCATCGAATTGTCTGCCACAGGGTGGCCTTTAAAGGAGAACGTAGGAAGACAGTTCTTAAGTATGTGCGTTTTAAAGCTGGGGGAAATGCGGAGGGGGAGTTGGTCTCAGCTCATGCTCCAACTGTTGAAGACTATTTACTAATGTTCATGAATAAAGTCACAGTTCCCTCTGAAATGTATAAATTTTTAGATCATTTAGTTTTGTAGTACCAAATTCAGCATGATCATAGGGAAGCGCTATCTAACATTGTCGAAATTCTGAATCAAGGAACCTCACTGGTTCCTGTGAAGTTGTCATTTTGAAACAGATTGTCCACTGTTTTCGAAACACCTTGAAAAGCTTGTCTAAGTATCAGAGAAACGATCACTCGTAGAGGAGCAGGATTTGAGAGGCTAAAGATCAAGAAGATGGTGAGCACTCAGCTTTGGCTCTGAGCACCTGGCTTGGTCAATCTGTGAGCGTGAGCTGTAACATGTTTTGTTTCACCTGACGAATAAAATCAGTGAACAGTTGTATTTGAAATGAATTTTCAAATTGAAAGTTAATTTCTAGCAATTCAAACTGCTCGAGGCAAGAGGATTCTGGCCCATACCCTCTTGCTCTGTGTACCCTCTTGCCCTCAGCCCTGTGGGGGCTGCTCCCTACCACAAATATGTATGCCTGTTTTAACCTTCTGGTTTGCTTTGTTGTATGGTAGTTTGTTGTCTCATTATCTCTAAGGTCTTAAGCCAGAGATGCATCTTATTTCAAGGCAAAAGTCAGTACTAACGCCTGTATTAGTTACTGTCTTACTGCTGTGACCAAATACCTGACAAGAACAAACTTAAGGGAGAAGATGTTTATTCTGGCTCCCAGCTTGAAAGAGGATACCATCCATCATGGCAGGAAGGGCATGAAACAGCTGTTTGCTCTCGTCTGAGCTGATTAGGAGCAGTGGGGAGGCAAGGAGTGAATGGCTGCTGGGCTCTGTGAGGGAATCATTCTTGTGTAGCTGACACATGACAGAACTGCAGCTACTACTGCCTTCTTTGGGAATATTAAATGTCCTAAATATTGTCTGTGTCACATGTGTGGACCACATCTGATTTTCAATTTTCATGTTAATATTGTTTCTTAGTATGCTCACCACATTTAGAGCTGTCTCTGAAAACTTGCCTACCTTCTTCATGAGAGAGAGAGAGAGAGAAGTGTACAAGAATCTTTCAAAGTGACAAAGACACGGTGGGTACTATAGGTATTTAGACACAAATTCACACCAGAAGTAAAGTGCCACTTACTGAGTGACCCAAGATAGTGTCCCAGTTCATGCTGAAAACAGACTGGTGTGCCAAGCACTGCAAGGTGTCTAAGTAAGGAGATGGCTTGGTTTGGAGGCAGTGAGGACTCTGACACGAGGGGAGTGGAGCCTAAAAGTCTCATAGCCACCTACAGCTACAAACTCTGAAGCCACAGGAACACTCCTGACTCCTAGGCAGGAGATGGAAAGTGGAAGATACATAAGTAGAGCCAACTGCTGGGGGAGTAAAACCTGGGAAGAGGAAAAGAGGGAGATATGACAGGGGGAGGAGGGAGGGAGGGAGGGAAGGAGGGAGGGAGAGAAGGAAGGAGGGAGGGAGGGAAGGACAGAGGGAGGGAGGGAGGGAAGGAGGGAGGGAGGGAGGGAAGGAAGGAGAGAGGGAGGGAAGGAGGGAGGGAGAGAAGGAAGGAGGGAGGGAGAGAAGGAAGGAGGGAGGGAGAGAAGGAAGGAGGGAGGGAGGGAAGGAGGGAGGGAGGGAGGGAAGGAGGGAGGGAGGGAAGGACAGAGGGACAGAGGCTAATCTTGGCACTGTATGGGAGAAATTCAATATACTTCAAGATCTATGGGTTTTTATCCAACAGTACACAGATTGCTATAATTTGAAGCAGAAGAAATGGCCACGTCTTGTTTAGAACACAGCTTTAGACTAAGGCTCCCTTTCCAAGAGTGACGCCGGGCCAGTCACAGTGGCACATATACTGACTGTACTGTTTTCGCTTGCTCTATGTCCCAGCTACACCACATCTGCATTCCTAAGGTAGTCTGGAAAACCTGCGACCTGAATGTAACCTGGGCAGAACATCACAGCTCTTCACACCTGGAATGAAAGATCAATTGTGTATGTGTGTCTGTTACCGGCTGAAGGGGGCTAGGCTCTCCATGGATCTGTTTATAAGTATATTTTGTACACACTAGATATATTTAGGCCTAATCCTGTGGTAAAATAGCAGGAATATAAAACATTTACTCAACAAGAGACATGAGCTCTTGGACTTGCTGTAGAATCTATTAGTTTTCTGGAGTTATTTTGTTTGTTTGTTTTCTCCTGAGATGCAGAAGTCCATTTTAAGTGCCTGGCTCACCTGGAAAGCCCTCACACTGTGGGTTCTGACGTAGGAGGGCCGGAGGCAGCTGGTCCTCTTAGCGCTGATATCCAAATGGGCCAGAACTGTGAGCAAGGCAAAGGGGGGCCCAGAGGATGTCACATCAATAAGATGAAACAATGCCACTTTGCAAGAGTATTAGTACCACCAACTCTCTAGCCCTTGGCTCTGCCCTGAGAAACTTACACTCAGCTCTCTCTCGTCCTCCACCTCCTGGTATGCTTTGTAAAGCTGTAGCCTGCAGCATCTCCTTTGATCTTCTGTGTACTGAATGTAGGTCATTATAGAGGCAGAGAGCAAATTTATATATTGCATATGGCCAAAGGATATGCGACAGAGGAAGTGCCTCCCCGTAAGGCCTCCCCTATAGAGTGAAAATGGTGCCCACTGCAGCCTTCTGTAGATTTTCTCATTCTCTGCTGATATATGGGTGACTTCCTTCCTATAAGCCTGGGGTTTTAAATCTTTTCTAAACTTACATACTCAGCTGCCAAGCAGCCATATCAGCTGGGGACACACATGAGCAAACCAGTTTCCGGTCACAGTAAACTATTGTCTCCAAATCTGTTCTTTCTCCTGTGTTCCATACGCTGATGAATGATGGTCTCCCATCCTAACCAGGTCTCTCCTTCCACGCACTTCCAATGTTGTCTGCTTCTTAAATATCTTAGTTCTGTCATTTCTTTCAACCCCACTTCTCCCTGCGTACCTTTAGAGTTCATATTTTCTTAGTTTTCATGCTACAAAAATATCCCATCATTAACCCCTCCTCTTGCTCACTCTTGCCAGTGTGTGGCTGCCAAGTGGTCTTTCTCATGTGATTTCATGATGATGTTCATCGTCCTCAGGAAAGCGTGTCAACACTGTGATGTGGTAGCACTGAACAAAGCAACGGGCAACTTAATGCTTCTGTGCCGCTCCTCAGCACAGAAAACCCTTTCAGCTTCTGCTTAATAAACTCCTATGCATCCATCAGTACCCTGTGAATCCTGGCCATCTTGTGGGGATGTGAAGATCCATTTCGCGGTCTGCCCCTTTGAGGGCATACACATGTGTCTGAAGTGTCATGTTCCTCATGTGAATGAATAATTCTTGCAGCATTTATCTTTGTGCTGCAACTGCACAGAGCAGGGAGGTAGCGCTTCTGTTTTAAACTCAAGAAGCCGGAACACTTGTTTACAAGGTACAAAAGGAGAGAAGTGATTATGGAAGTGGTGAATCAGGCTTCCGCTTTTCCTTTCTGGCATTTTGTACCCATTTCCCAAGCCACATCAGCTTGATTAGAATTTTAAAGAGAGACGTGTTTAAATGTCTGAGTCCATTTAACTCCAACCATCCCAGAAGATATGTACTATACTCTGTGTCAAATATGAAATTTTGCTCTACTAGAACTTGACTTGGGGTGATGGACCCCAGTCTAGCCTAGCATAGCCCAAGGCATCATCCTCAGTTTTCCTGTTGAAGCAGCTCCCAGTCACTTTGCTGTTTTATAATCCTGGATTGAGCTTTAAAAGAATAGGACATGACTACACACAAGAAAAGATTTGTGTAGCTCTCTCTATAGGCAGAGACCATCCTTCCAGAGTGGGAAACACCAAGAAGTTAAGCAGTAGCAGCGGTCTCTTCCATGACAGTCACCTCCACATTAACTGCTTTCCCTAGAAAAGAGGAATGGACCAGGTAGCCCATCGTGACTACTTCATTGAAATTTCTCCTTTTCGCCTGAAGATTTGCAGAGTCAGCACCTATTTCTAAAGACTCGATTTATCCTGTCTCCCTCAAGCACGTGTGATTACTTGAAAGCTAATGTTCCTGAGCACCTCTGGCTGGAACAGGATAAGTCCCTAACCTGCTCACCATCTAGATGTTTCTCCGTCGTTGTTGAGCTCTGTTACTGAAGAAATAAACTCTGTTGGATGTTGGAAGTGGGCTTTTTTATGAGCTGAGCATTAATGATACAATTCATATTGTGACTCTGATCCTATTAGATAGTTGAGCAGACAGAAAGGTGGAGAACGAAAAGAAAACATTGATTGATTGGTAGCATGAGGAAATACCTTATTAGGCGAACTATTCATGCCACAGATATGTGCAAATTACAGGACATTAACAGAGCAGCAGTGGCTTTTCCACACTCTTCTAGCTTCCAGCTCAGAGGAATTAAATCTGTGAGGGCACTGATGTAACCTCACTCTTTATTGTCACACAACCTGAGCACCCAACAAGGAAGCAAGACTGTCCCCAGTGTCAGGATAAAACTGCAAAAAGAAGGAGATGTCTAAGAACTAGCTCATCAGTTATGGTGTTAGCCATTTTTGTTAAGGGGCTTGAGTGTGAAAGTTGGTCTCTGCAGCATTTTTTTTTATCAGTAGGAGGGAGGATGCAACCTAAATCCCCAACGAATATACGGATTTAGGACCGGAGTCAGCGTCACAATTCACAGTGGAATACTATACAACTCTTAAAGGTGACACACGGTCCAAGAAGATGGCTCAGTAGGCAAAGTGCTTACCACACAAACATGAGGGCCTACGTTCTGGTCTTGGGAATCCACATACGGCCAGCATGGTAATGTGCATCTGTAAGAAAAAAATAGGAAAACAGAATGAAAATATTTTAAAGGAGGACTAAAGCCAGGCGATGGTGGTGCATACATTTAATTCCAGCACTGAGAAGGTAGACGTAGGCCGATCTCTGAGTTCAAGGTCAGCCTGGTCTACATAGTGAGTTCTAGGACAGCCAGGGCTATTACACAGAGAAACCATGGAGGGGAGGAGAAAGAGAGAGAGAGAGAGAGAGAGAGAGAGAGAGAGAGAGAGAAATAGAAAGAGAGACAAAGACAGAGACAAAAGAATAAATAAAAATATCAAAAATTCTGAATCAAAGAAAAAAGTAGGAAAATAAAATGCTACTCTCCTACAATAAAACCAAATTATACGTGATAAAAATGTAAATCTGAGGATTTGACCCTGACAACAGTTCAAAAAATTCAGTAGACAAAAATAACACACAAGGTCTCATATAGCTCAGGATAGCTTGGCATTCCTGGAGCTGAGCATAACATTGGATTCTTCTGTCTCAAGCTCTGTGTACTAGGGTTATAAGCATATGGCCCCAGCCCTGCTTAGATGAAATATTTTAACCTCCATAGTGTGTACAACAAAACAGAAAAGCAAGTGTCTTCCTCTTGTCAAAGATTTGATATGAACTCTGTGTCCTTACTATATAACAGGTGTCCTGCAAGTTATCTTACGTCAGGCTCATGAAGTCACCCCCACTCTGCATGAGAAAGAGTCTCACAGCACAGTCAGTCAGATGCTTTGTTACCTCATTTGTACAGGGCATAATCTGGCTCCCAGGTTAGCTTTTTCACTCTGGAATTTGCTTCACTGTTTTCTGATTAGACTATGGAAAACACTTAAAAACAAAATGAAATGAACCAAGGGAAAGGAAGAATGGAAAGAAGGTCTCTCTAAACCTAACAGCCATTTCTTTGAACAAGTGAAAGTAAATAGCTCTCATTTACATGAATATACTATCTGGGGCTAAGGGTTCAAGAAATATGGTCTTTCTTAATCTAATTTAACTACTTTTTAATTATGTTTTCAAAAATAAATATACTATCTTCCCAAAAATTTGCCAGTGGGGTGCCAATAAGTGGGGAGATTCAAGGCCACAAGAGAGGCCAGCTTGTGTTGACTTCCAGACTCAGGCCCAACTGTCTTCATCGCTGCTCTGATACCACATTTCCCTGTGCATGGGATGCCACTTCCCACTGGGGCTGTCCTCTTGTTTCCATAGTAACAGCTAGTCACGTGATCAGCTTTCCTCAGAGAGTTTCTTCATTGAGAGAATCGAGGAAAGAAAAATAACAAATAAACTAGAGCGCCGTATCCCACAGTAAGGGATGGAAGAAGTATTTGCTGAGCGAAAAAGCAAAATAGAAATGGTCTCACTGCAACGGAATGTTGGGCAGATGTGGGCAGATGTGTGCAGATGTGTGCACGTGCAACCATCTCCAGGGATCAGAGCAAACTGCTGAAAAACAGAAAGGTAGAGTGTTGTCCTGACTTCGCTTTAGTCCCGTTACAGTGCAAAGACAGCCATCCAAGCTGAAGGTTTAAACAGCCTCACTGTGCAGCTCTGAGAAGTGCCAGGGTCAGAGCAATGTTAAGGAACTGAGTCTGTTTTGGAGCAAACCTGCAGCGCTGCATTCCAGGTCTCCGAAGGCATGGGGCCCTTTGTGTGTGTGTGTTAAATCATTTAAAGGCCAAATGCTGGTGTTTGCTGATTTCCAGAGCCTCCCTGCGTTTCCAACTTCTGCAAACTCTCATGACCAAGTCCATGGTCTCTGACTCTGAGGCCCGATGCTGACATTTTCTTTGGAAGATGTTTAAACACTGACTGTTGTTGTTTGGTTTTTCAGATCATAATCTGGCACACTTTCTTAAAATGTTTAAGGTTCTGGCAGTTGACCAAATAAAGTTTGAAAGCTGTGTGAAAATTCTGACCAGGGTAAGGTCAGATCTTGCAAAATGACAGAGTATTGTGTCTAGCTGTGCCAGCCAATGGGTTTGATAACACATGTCAAAAGACTTGAAACACTTTTAGAGGCATCAATCCACTCAAACAAATATTTACTGCGCAGCCACTCTGAACCTGACACATAAAGTGGCACTTTATTTTTTTATTATTCACTTGTTTTTGTTCTTTTGTTTGAGATAGATTTTCCCTGAATAGCCTAGACTGACTTTGATTGACAGCCTTCCCTCCCCTGCCTCCAGAGATCTGACATTACAGGCTTAGGACATCATTCTTGGTTTAGACACATGTGTGTCTATCAAACAAAAATCTCCATTCTTGTGTCACTTGAGTCTTGTAAGAAAAACAAAAATTAAAAATAAAGATCACAGGATATCACACAGGGAAAAGAGCTAGCTAGCCAGCTGGGGCAGGGGTCTTTGTGAAAGAGAAGAGCCCACTGAGAAGGGACATTTGATCTTGGACGTGAGGGAGGTAAGGGAGGGTGGCAAACAGAAAAGAGAGGGAAGAGAACCCAGGCAGACTGAGTAGAGTGTAAAGTTTGAGACAGAATTCCTGGAATGTTCTAGAACCAAAGTAGATCCCGTAGTTCTGCCTTTGCTCTTTAATCTGAATGAGTCCTGGGGTTGATTTAACCAGGAAAGTAGCATCTGCTGACTGAAGGATCAGATGAACTTCCTAGCCATTGTTAGAAATGACTGAAGAGGAGAAAAGTCAGGGCGTTAAAGGAGACCATACAGCTGTGGGGCGTCGTGGGTAAGAAGTGGTAGATCCAAGTGTTGGCGTGGTTTGTTAGACTGTGGGGTAACTTAGAAACAACAGTGACTTAAATGGATAGGATGTGAGGCTGTAAACCAGAACTAATAGAGTCCAAATCTTCACTGGAGCAACTAGAAAGACTGGGCTGTTCTTTACTAAGAAAGCAGAGGAACTGGGAGGGAGAGCAGGGGCTCAGGGTTGGCCATGGTAGGCCTGGGACATCTAAGAGAAGCCGTTGGTGTTTGTGTGTCTGGAAGTCAGGTGATGTGTCTAGTTCACAGGGAAATCTGTCAGTCAACAATGTCTAGAGTCGTAGGTGTGACTAAAAACCATGATACTCAATGCAAAGTCTCTGAGATATAGGGCACTCAACATTTAGAGGTTAAAAAAAAAAAAAAAAAGCAAAAACAAAAAAACAACCAAAACACAGAGACTTAGAAGGAATGGCAAGCAAAAATGAGGTTGTAACAGAAACTGAGCCCAGCACACATTTTAAGGAAACATGAAGACATGTGGGTTGGTGGGTTACTGGGGAGGCCAGAGGCAGCTGAAGGAGGTAGTTAACCTTGGTCTCTTCAGTAACCTTTGTGCATGTACTGTGCCCAGAGAAGGCCATAGCACAGTCCTTGAGGTTGGACAGGGAGCTGAAGCAGATGCCTGGATGAACAGTGACAGACAAGTCTCACAGGAATGGCAGGAATCTCAAGGGCAGTCACAGATCCAGCTGTAAAGACCTAAAAGGAAGGTCGATCGTCTCGCCTGCTGTGAGACTCCCAGTACAAACACACACAACAGTGTTTCCATAATTGTCCTGTTTTTCTTTTTAAGTGCTTTCAAATTTCTGAGTAGTAAATTTGAAAGCATTCAAATTTGAAAGTAGAGGAGAGCAATGGAAGAAATATGTCTGTCTCAGATCTCCATGTGCACTCACACTCACAGACTTGCTTGTGCACACATGCATACATACCCATTCACAAGCAAAATAAGCAAGACAAAGAAAGCATCCTTGCTGTGGTCCATGAAACACTTTGTGCCGACAACTGTCTGAGATGCTCTTAGGTTGCTCTGGTTGGCTGTTTATCCAATCCAAATGCATTTGTATTCAAATCCAGCTCAATTGGCATACACATTCTTCCTGCCTCAGGTTTCTGAGTCTTCAAACGTTTGTTTCTTGGAACTCCACAGGTAGAAAATATGTTCATCTCCTTTGAAAATAGTGATTCTGTGTTGGGGGGGGGAGTTAAATAAGATATCCACACCCCATTATAAAACATACGGCATCCTGGATCCTGGAGCACAGAGAAGGCCCCTGCTGACAGTCACCACCTTCTTCCTAGAGGCTCCATGGAATCCCATCTCAAACTGATTCACCAGATGCCTCTTCATGTAGGAAAAACTGTCACGTTGTTCTAGGAAGCCTAAGAGAACAACATGGGGGTGGGCTGAGTGAGCCAGAACAGAGGCTGAGCCGTGTAAAGGACTGCCCACTCCCCAATGCATCCTCTCCAGAGACTGAGTTTACCTCCCACCATGTTTGAGGGACAATCCTTCCATGATTAGAATCAGCTTCTGGTCCAAGCCTAAGGTGAGACTAGTTCAAGCCAGTACCACTGAAGGGAAGGCTGAACAGTCCTATGGGTCCCTGCCATGTGACTCTATTGAGGTTTCTACCTCTGGGCAGCACCAGCCAGCTAATAGTGGCCTCAAATGTGAAGGGATGTCAGCCTTATGTGCATTTGGCAGAAGGTAATTACATTTCACTTGTGTAAGTTTTACTTTTTGGTTGCTTTGGGGATACTAAAGAGAGATTTCCTTTCTTTCCTCCCCCCCCCCGTCTCTGACCCCCATCCTCCTAATTAAAAACTGAGAAATTCTACATTGTTGAAATGGATAGGCTGAGATTGTATTGGCTGAATTAATATTTCCTCTCTTTTGTTTGTTAGTGGTTCAATCTCAATATGTGGGGCAGAAATTTCATTTAACGGAGACATGATTTTCCTATTATCAGGGGGTTCTTTACACAGTAGCTCATCTCCACGAGTTCCCCTGCTCTGGAGCCCTTAGCAATGAAAGAATTCCAAGTCCTGTTTCCACCAAGCCATGTACTTCTTACAAAGGTTGGCCCAGTTGCTGGTGCATTTGCTGATGAATTGGGCATTTCTTGCCATGTTTTGCACACTTGTGAGATTCTGCAGAACTATACCTGCCACAAGCATAGGGCGCAGCCTTTTATCCAGGTCACAACAGCCATCAGATTTGTCACTAAGCCAATCTGTATTCAGATGCTCTTAGTGTTTGGAACTTGTGGAGTATATTTAGGTATGGTTAGTTAATTCTCGTCACTAGGAACATAGCCATCTTGCAGATGTCCCGCTTAGCCCTGGCAAGAGGGTCTTCACTAGTTGCATGGACTCTGGTCCTCATGCATCTCTGTATCTTGCTATGAGTATGGCTCTCTTTGTGCCTGGTTAAGCTCCATGTAGTCTCATCCTTGGTTTATTTGGTCATTCACTTGAAAGTTTAAGCCCCTGCCAGGAGTCATTTACAAAGAGATACTTGACTGTTTTTCATCCCATTTTCTGACTGGCCCAACTTTCCTCTGTGAAGTAAGGGATATCATTGTGCAGTAAGAACATGGCTCTAGCATTACTTAGCCTATTCTGTAGCTTGTCTATTTCTAAAGCTGTCTCTGTCTAGTGTGTCATGAGCCTTCTTGGCAATAGGTTTAAGAGTAGATAGCAGTTAAGGTAGGTGCCTGCCTCCCAAGAAAGATCTACGTTTAATCCCAGAACCCTGAGTCAAAAAATACTGACTGGGGTGTGCTCTTGTAATCCCAGCACTGGGAAGAGGAGGGCAGAGAGATGCTGGGTTCACTGTCCTTCCAGTCTAGCCTAGCCAGTAAGCTCCAGGCTGAGAGACCCTGGCTCAAAATAAGGCAGATGGCATCTGAGTTACAATACCTGAGGCTGTCCCCAGACCTCCCCATGCATATATGCACACACATGCTTGAATACATACATACATACATACACCACTGAGTGTGAGTGTGTGTGTAACAATTTGAACTTCTTTGGGTTAATGTATAGTATAAATATTAAGTCCTGGCCCTTTGCCAACCATTTGAAAAGGAGGCAGAGGTAGGAGAGGGCCTGTCTCTTTAAACTCCTCTCCTGAAAAACCACAGTCCATCTAGAACTGAAAATAAGAGCTTTTAGTGTATGGAATACTGCAAAATCAAATTGTTGCTTCCTGTAGCAGAAACATCAATGGAGTAGGATGTCTACTGTTGGGAATGTTGAAAGTGATAATTTGTAACAGTATCACGCTTTTCTGCATAGTAAGTGGTCTGCTGCTACAATCCCTGCTATGTGAGAAGGGATTCTGAGGTGGCTAAAATAAGCTAAGAGAAACACAAATGACTTGCACTGTGCGCAGAGAGGGTCAGGAATAAGAACACATTTCTTTGCGTGGGTGACACAAAAGAACAGGATGTGTTAACAACCAGGAGTAACTGAGTTCAGCCATAAAGTATACTTGTGCACACTGATGTAGATTGTATTAGGACTGGTTCTTTTCGTCCCAGTGTGCATTCCGACCAGTGGTAGGTATTGGTTGGGAGATCTGTTTCTGGCAGCATGCAATCAGAGTTTCCAGCTGCTGAGTGGCTGGGTCGGGGTCTGCATCTTGTAAAAGATGATCTGAGAGGTCCCACACTTGCTAACTAGATCTAGTGCAGCCTGTAGCAGCTTTCTTTGTGAGGGAGCATTACAAGCAAACTCTGCCCTGGGCTAAGACCTCGTGAGTCAATGAACTTGGATGACCATGGACTGCTTGCTGTAAGTAAATGTCACACAAGAGCTCAGGCAGGAAACACCCATAGACCCTTAGCCTCAGTTCAGATGACTGGGTCTCTTCCTTGAATTAATTATAATTAACACTTATGGTAGAGAAATTTCTACAATTTTTTTCCAGCTTCTCTTCCCAATAAGCCCCAAGAAGCAGACATTTCAAATTACAAATTTTACTGATCTTCTACGAGAGCACAAACAGGCTAGAGGAGACTACGCCAAGCACAAGGCTGAACACCAGGTTTTTTGTTTTGCTTTTTTAAGGAAAAAGATTAAAAATATGCATTCAAATTTCTTGACTCCAGGTAGGGTGCTCTTTCAATGATGACAGCCTCTTTGAGTGCCCCACACATCCCCACGACTACATGAACCTTTCCATGCCTGTAGAGCCAGAGTCCAGGTAGAAAGGCCATTTACCCCTGTGCTCAGAGCACACAGGAAAGCAGCCAAGCATGTCTCACCTTGTTTTTCTTCCTGAACATTTCAGCTTTACCTCTTAGGGGGAAAATGTCATCAGCTTGGGGACAGCAAGTTCTGGGGTCTTCAGCCTTTACAACAGACACCTGAATGTCTTTTAAGGTATTCGCCATGTGTGATTCAATTGTAGTTAGATGCTTTGTAAGGTACATGGACAGATTTTGATTGAGAAACATTTGTGAAATGCTAAACATATCAGCCTGATGACATAACAGTGACTAACAGTGCTGGTAAGTTGCTGGAATCGTAATGCTGTTAACCTTCTTTTGATTCAGTGTGTTTATTCCAGTTTGTTTCATCTTGCCTTGTAAATGGCCTTGTTGGCACTGAAACATTAATAAGCTCTGTTGTCCTTTCTCACGGAGCTCACTCCTACTTACACCAGCCATAGGCAATGTATTCCAGACATACCAGAATTAAACGTAAGATTTTGGAGAACATTTTTATTGACTTGGAATGAAAGAAAAGCTGCATAAATCACAATTATTAAGGAGATGATAGTGCGCCTACACACAGGGAAAGTAAGCGACTCAGACACAATCAGAGGCATCCATTCTGATGCCTCATCTACAACAAACTTTTGTTAAACTACTGGGAAGCAGTTTAAAATAAGAGAGTAGGATAATGAGTTCCATCAAGCCTTTCCAAGAGAGATTAGCAGAGACATGTATGCACAGTGAACACAAATCCTTCAGTTTATTCAAAGAAGATAGGACTAAAAACAACTGAGTACAGAAACACAAGGAACCATGAAATCATGGCACTGGCAGATAGTGTATTTGAAAGCTTGGCACTCCTTGAGTAAACAAGAAACAAGGTGTCTTAGTCAGGGATTCTATTCCTGCACAAACATCATGACCAAGATGTAAGTTGGGGAGGAAAGGGTTTATTGAGCTTACACTTCCACATTGCTATTCATCACGAAAGGAAGTCAGGACTGGAACTCAAGCAGGTCAGGAAGCAGGAGCTGATGCAGAGGCCATGGAGGGATGTTCCTTACTGGCTTGCTTGCTTCTGGTTTGCTCAGCCTGCTTTCTTATAGAACCCAAGACTACCTGCCCACAGATGGTACCACCCTCAAGGGACCCTCCGACCTTGATCACTAATTGAGAAAATGCCTTACACCTGGATCTCATGGAGGCATTTTCTCAACTGAAGCTCCCTTCTCTGTGATAACTCCAGCTTGTGTCAAGTTGACACACAACCAGCCAGTACACACGGCATTCAGGCTGCAGAAATGGCTCCACAGTAAAAATCACATTCTCTCATTTGAGATGACCCAAGTTCGGTTCCCAGTATCCATGTTGGACGGCTCACAACCACTTGTAATTCCAGCTCTAGCAAATTCAACTTCCTCTTCTGGCCTTTGCAGACGTGTGCCATTCACACAGAAGCACACCTAAGTGTAAAAACAGAAAGGAAGGAAGGAAGGAAGGAAGGAAGGAAGGAAGGAAGGAAGGGAGACAGAGACAGAGAGGAAGGAAAGAAAAGGAAGTAAAGGAAAGAATTAAATGGCATTCAGACAAACACAGAGAACTGGAGAAATAGCATGGCACCTTAAGTATTTACCATGCAAACACCAGGACCCATGTTCAGTCTCTAGAATGGACTTTTAAAAGTCAGGCATGGTGGGTCATGATTACAATCCCAGTGCTGGAAAGAAAGAAGCAAGGGGCTGTTGGGGCTCACCGGTCAGCCAGCCTAGCCTACTTGGTAAGCTTCAAGACTGTTAGACCCTGTTTCAAAACACAAGGTAGAGAACCTGATGAAAGACACTCAGGATTCTCCTGTGGCTGCTACACACACACACACACACACACACACACACACACACACACACACACATTCTTACATACATAAAAACACACACACAAAACATGGATAAAAATTGCTTCAAAATAAGGGCAGATTACGAAGGAAAAAAGAGAAGAAATCAAATAATTATTTAAAAAACTTTTTCACATCAATCTTAAGAATTTTATTTAGGCAATAACTAGTAAACTTAACTGACTGAGGGTTATGTTGATGTCAGAACATTGTAAATAACATAAACAGGCACTGAGAACTGAAGTACCATATCTATACTTGGGCTCGGTCTGTGTTTCAGCCTTTCACCTCTGTGTAATATTTAACCCCTGCACGTCTCAGTTCCATGCTTTTAGCGAATGTTTTTCCACATTAGTGGTGGTTTTCAAACTTTAGACTGCCCCAGAATGCTTGTGGAAAATGCATGTTTCCAAACCCCATGTCCAGGCACTGGATGGGAAACAGGGAAACCTGAGATTAGTAATGGGTTAATTGGGAAGTGGTCAATTAAGATAGAGACTGTCATTGATTGTATGAGCTATAACTATATCAAACATAAATTTTAACATGTAAAATTTGCTCATAGTGACATTAGAAATTTGACATAATGCATGTTGGTGGAAGAAACCTATGCTGTAGCCCAGGATGTCCAAAAACTCCTGTTTGCAGTCCTGGCCTCAAATTTCTTTCAGCTCTCATGGCTCATCTTCCTAAGCATTGAGATTACAGGCGTAGGCAACCACACTGTTGAAAACCAAATGTTTTAGAATATAAAGTTAAAAGGATTACCTAACCCAGCTTCTCTAAAGGGACAACATATAACATAGGGAGTTGAAGAAAACTGTTGAATGTCATGTCACCAACAGGGTCACCCAGAAGATATTTTGCTTTTTCCCTTTCATTAATTTGATCTATACCAAAAGATTCAAAGAAGAGTTCAGTATTTTAAAGTAGATTCAGGTAAGGCAGGGGTGGGTCCCTTTATTGGATCCCGTTGCTTCATGAAAAAAAAAACAGGTTGAAACTTGAACTGTGAACAGTTAGTGAATTCAGTAATGACTCTATATTGTGTCTTTTTATTTATCTCAATAAACCACTTGAAACAATGGATGCAGTCATGATGCTATGTGTGCTGGGTATAAAATTTGAAATAAATTATGAAATTCCCTGACACTATATTGGCTTAACTTTCATACAGCTATTCTCTCTCTCTCTCTCTCTCTCTCTCTCTCTCTCTCTCTCTCTCTCTCTTTCTCTGCTTGCTTGCCTACCTGCCTGCCTGACTGTATTTTTTCTTTCTTCCTTCCTTTTCTACTTTTTGAGACAGAACATCAGGACATGACTCTGTTTGGGCTTGAACTCGAGCTTTTTTTAGATCAGGCTAGACTTGAGCTTGTGGGGTTTCCCTGTCTTTGGTTTCCTGAGTGCTAAGATTACAGTTGTACACCATGGTACATAGCTTATGAATTCCAGTTTTACTGAGTTTTGCAAAGTGGCCCACTCCACAAATAATGTTTTAAGAGTAATTTTTTTTCTGTTGTCGTTGTTTTTTGAGACAGGGTTTCATATTGTAGTCCAGTCTGTCCTGGAACTCACTATGTTTCCAAGACTGAATCTCAAATTTATGTCAATCCTCCTGCCTCGGCCTTCTGAGTATTGAGACTATAGCTGTGAGCCACCATGACCATCTAGTATTTCTCATTCGATATGACACTTCTGCCAAATTAATTTTGGATTTGCTACAAATAACAGAATAAGAATACAAACTAACAATGATTGAGGCATTTGGAGGTCGCTCCTTCACCCCACCACATTCCTGGAGATAGCTTACTTCTAGTCATCTAGTAATAAAAAGCATTAAGGGCAATGTCTCTGTCAGTCTCCTGTAATTTATCTTTTGGTTTCAAACCTCCAGGGATCACACCAGCATTCAAACAGGAAGAAGGGAGAATCTGGGACCCACACAGTTGTTCCTTTTGTTGGGAAAGCAAACACAAGGCTTCCCGGAAGCACACCCTTCCCCAGTCAGACATGCATCTCATTGACCAACACTCTGCCACACCCCCATTCCAATAGCCAAGGAAGTTGGGAAAAGGTGTCATGCAGAAGCTTCTGCAAGGGCTATCATCAAAGGGGAGGTCAAGAGTGGATATACTGAGACTGAGGACCCTCATCTGTCACTGTAGTGTGACCTGAGGCCTGGCTGGGTCTCCTGTACAAACCCAGCTGAAGGCAATCCCTGGGCCATTTATCTTTTCTGCTAAGAACCCTCTAGGCTGCTGTTTTGCCTCTTCCTTGTTCCAACACAGAGTGACTGTATTCCCAAGAGACCAGACATACCCACACTGCTGACCCTTGGAACAGGATTGGAACATCCCTGAGATTATAGCATTTGTTATTGGACAAGCTCACTCTTCAATGTCCATAACCTTTTCTACCTTGCCTGAACAGACTGTAGGGCTGGGAATATAGCTCAGCAGGAAATACAATTGTCATTCAATCATGAGGATTGGATTTTGGTTTCCAGAACCATGTGAAAATAACTGGGCAGGGGTGGCAGCCACTTGTAACTCAGTAATGAGAGTCAAAGACAGCTGTAACAACAACAATAACAATAACAACCTGGAATTGGTAAACTCCAGGCCTTGCAAGAGACCTTGCCTCAATAAACAAAATAGAGGACAGTTCAGGAAGACACCTGATGTCACGTTCAAGCCAAGACAAGCACTTGTACACCCTGCACACACATGTGCCCCCCACACAGATGGGGGTGCACACAGGAATGCACATGCCTGCATCTTCAAAGTGTGTCAAAGTATGTCTTTATTCATAAGTTATTTTTAACCAGTAACTTTTAAAATATACATTTATTTATTATCTGAGAAAGGAGGTATACACATTCCACCACACCTGTGTGAAAGTCAGATAACAACTTGTAAAGGTCAGTTGTCTCCTTTGCGTGCGTTCTAGGGATCGAGTTCAGATTACCAAGGTTGGCATTAAACACACTTACCCACCCAGCCATCTCACAAGCCCCCCAGTAAAGGATTGAAAACACCTTGTGTTGACAGACCTGTCATCCACCAAGACTTTTCAGAGAAGGCAATGCTGAGATTTCACAGAGAGGTGAGGCTTTCCACACAGAAACTTGATTTGATGACTATTCCCTGACCTGAGAAGGTATGTTGGTAGCTACTGTCCACACAAGAGAAAACTTTCTCCTTGAACTGGATCTGTGTGGAAAGACTGTATGACTCATGGCTGGCCTCTTTTGCCTGGCTTAGCTTGAAGGAGCCTCTGCATTGTGACATGAAATGGTTTTGCAAACAGTTGTCTTCAGCATGCTCACTGGAGAAAAGCAAGATGCTTCATAAGGGGGAACTCTAGACAAACAACTGCAGCTAAAGATACCACACCACAGGACGTAACTGCTTCCAGATGGAGACCAGTTTCCCACCCTTCTCTCCACAGTTCTCACTTTAAAGCATTAATGTGAAGGACTTTGGAGAAGAGCTCCTCAGAATCCTTGGCCGGCCTTCCCTCCCTAGTAAGGCTAAGCCAGAGTTCAAGGGGTAAACACAGTCAGATAAATAATCTTAGTCTATTCCCTGTAGTCTATCAACACATACTCTTTAGAAGGGAGGGGACCATCTGAGGAAAAGAAGGTTCAGTTGGTAGAACATCTTGAGTGGGCCATTTTTCTCTTAGGAAATTAGTAAGACTGTAGGTAGCCTTTAGGAAGACCTGGTGGGTAGAGGAGCTGCATAAAGGAGAAGCTTCAGGACACAAATTGGATGGAAATAGCAGAAAACAATTATTTGCACCACAGAGCTGCCTGCTTTGTTTCCCACTTTGGAGCGCTCTGGGAGACCTCCAGGTTTTTATTTGTTTGATCTTTATGCCTACAAAAAAAAAAAACCAAATAAACAAAAAAAAAAAAAACCAACAAAAAAATTTCACCTTTTTCCCTTCCACCCAACCTCGTCTCTTATGACTCCCTGTACAAAGGGCAGTGGTTTTGCTTGAAGCAAAACAACATGTATTTCAACCAAATAAATAAATGATAAGAAATTAAAGTCAGGTACTTCACCTTGTTCTTTTCTGGCTGGCCCTATCAGGCCTGGCATTTTTGCACATTTATTTAGGCCCTAGGCAGATGGCCCCTCGAGTCATGGGATACTCAGGTGGGATCATGTCTGCTGACTGTTTACTTCCCAGACCCCTCTAAATTTGACCACTGTTTTCTGTGTCTTGAATGTGTGCTCACAAAAATTGGGCTAGGCAATGGTGGCACCTGGGATGCTAGCTAGCTGGTGAAGGGAATTCTGTCTTTGGAGATGTGTGCATCGAATCACAACTCAGGATGGCTAGTGAGGACAATCACCTCCTTGCTTCTCTGCCTTGGGCCTCAGATAACAACAGGATGTGGCTTTTAAACACATGTAAGTTCCTTCAAGTGGCCTCTTTCAGTTTCATTCAGCTTTGGGTACTACAAAATATAATCCACAGTTTTAAAGTCATTAATGTATTTTTGTTGTAGTTTTAACCATGTCAGGAGCACATGCTACTCAGGTACCTGAGTCCATGTCCTCATATATTTAATCAGTATCCTGTACAAGTAAAACAAGATGGTTATGAAGTAGGCAGAAAATCATGCGCACAAAGGAAGTTTCTTTTTATGTAACTGTGAAGATGGACGGTGTTTTCCTCCGTGTGCTGTTGCTCAAGCATCTGTGCATCTGCACTTTCTGGTAACCAGTGATTGTTAGCAACCAGGACCCAAAAGGTATTGAGACTCACAAATAGATCCTGGTGAGGATCCCAGATAATTAGCTCTACATGCAGGCCCCGGTAAAGAGATACAGGTGCACTTTGGTCAGAAACAGCAATGTGAGAGTCACAGGAGCAGAGGGGACCAGCTTGTGATTGTGTGGTTTCTGTAGAGCCCCCTGTCCTCTCCTGGCTCCTTTGTCTCTTACTGCCCGTCTGTCGTGTATCACCATCTGCCTCTTCACTATGCCCATACGCCCAGAACCCCAAGACATACCATGAAGAGGGAACCAGAGAGCCATCCAGCTTGTGGGCAGAGGAATGCCGTTGAATTTTTAAAATTTCAAGTTTAGGGAGCGGTAAAGATTAGTGGCTATGAGTGTTGGCTGCCCTGGCAGAGCCCTGGAGTTCCACTCTGAGATTCTCCATCAGGCAATCTTTCAACCACCCATAACCCCAGCTCCAGTGAACTGGATGCCCTCTACCACCTCTAAAACCACCCACAAACATGAGCACAGACATACCTGCACACACACGAACATACAAATAATCTTTAAATATTTCAGAATAAATAAAAATGTTAAATTTTTGAGTAACCCTTGCACTTACACACGATAAAGAGGACGTTTCTATTTCAGTTGACACCATCCTAAAAAGCCAAAGGTCCTTTCCTAGTTTTTCCTCATAGCAAAGAATTTCTTAGATGACGGACACTGTTGCTTCGCTGCCTGAACAAATGCCTGGAAAGACAAGTCATTCCATGTCACACATTAAAGGTTCCATGCATCACATATTTGCTGAATGCCCGATAGACATCTGCATCTTGTTTATTCACAGAAAATGCACAGTGAGTTTGAATTGTGAGCCTGAACAGTGCTCAGCATTGAGACCCCAAGAGGTCACCAGATTCCTACTCAAGAATCTGCTGCCTACTGGAGGAGAAACAGTATAAACCAGATCAACCTCAGTCAGCCGGGCATGGTGGTGCAGGCCGTTAATCCCAGGACCCAGGAGGGAGAGGCAGGTGGATCTCTGTTAGTTCTGGTCTACATAGCAATTTCCAGGTCAGCCAGAGCTACATAATGGGATCCTGTCTCAGCAAAACAAACAGAGATTAATTTCAGAACAGTAGGAGAAGGTTCCCAGGTGTAGAGAACTGTGATATTAAACATGATACAAGCCAGTTATCTCTCCCTTAAGGGAATAGATGGCCTCCTGGAAAGCTTGAAAGCTTTGGCATGAAAGCAAAGCTTGTATAAATCCCAAGGTTCTTCTACAACTGTACTGCACAATTGGAAATGTGTTCCCACAGAGCAGCCTTTCATAATGTTCACTGTATGATCAGAAAACTCTGCGTCGTGTCTGTGTTTTGACAACTGGAGTTTACATTTTCAAGGAAATTCTGCTTCTATTTGCAATTTTCCTCTTGCTGCTCATGGTTCTCTTCTTGCAATAATTTGCTCAATCTGAGTTTGACACTACCTTCGGACCGGAGATATTCCTTTCTTTCTAGGTGGCAGATCCTGTCTTCTCAGGCTGCTCTGTGTTCTACTTCCTCTTCCTGCATTTCTGTTGAGAGAACTGTAGCATGAAGCATGTACAGTCAGACAGTGTGTGTTCTCAGCTGATCTGCTTGGGTAGTCTGGGGTGTTGAAGAGGATTGAGTTCCGTTCAGCATCAGCCCAGGTCGTTCGTTTATTTACAATAAGGAGTATCTGCGTGTCTTCATTTATTTAATAAATATTTAGTAGCCAACCACTCTGCATAATCAGAATCACAGTTCACATGCCTACGGTAATACCAGGTGACGCGGAAAGATAAGCATCAAATACTTGTTTGTAACCATGATAAAACTGCCGAGGACAAATACTGGTTTCTGTGACCTTATGTCCAAGGAACCAACTTTGGATCATAAGCAAAGGCCGAGAAAGGCTTCCTGGGGAGTCCATATCTCAGCTGAGCTTGGAAGGATAAGCAGAATGTGCCTTCAGGTGGAAGGCTGAACGCAGACCCTGTGGGGCAGCTCTGGGCCAGCAGGGCCTCTGCAAAGACAGCAGGGAGGGAGAGGGTAGAGTCTGTGCCTGAGCTCAGGCTTCCTGGTTCTGACCTGCAGACCTGGCTTCACAGGTCCATCAGTTTTTAAAATGTGTTTTGTTTGTGTTTGTGTGGCCTCCAAATAGCAGAAAATCTATCTTATTTAGATTAGGATGTAAGGGGAAATGCTTCGACACAAAACAAAAAGTCTGAACTACTCTAGTGTTAGAACACATCTTAGATCAACCCAGGTCCAACCTCAGCCTGCGTTCTGCCCGCTCCCCATCCCCCATTCCCCATCCCCCACTCCCCATCTGTGGTTTTGCCCTCCCTTCATCCAGAAAAGGCCTGGCCCCAGGCACAGACACCCATTCAGGCCGGAGGAAGAGGGAAATGTACTGTGCTGGGTTCATTTTCAGAAAGGCTCAGAGTCCCAAGAATCCCTGGTGAGTATCTTCCTGTTCCTCACTGGCCAGAACACAGGCCAAACAATAAAGAACTGGAGAAAGGTAGCAGCAAGCGGAGAGAGGCTTCAGGGACACAAAAGACATTTGACTCCACTTTCCTGCTTCCTCACTTCAGACAAGGACTCGGCTTTCACATCCGCATGGGGAAAGCTTCGGCTCTGAGGGCATCTTCCTCAGAGGTGCTGTGGCATTCCTTAGCCTTCAGTCAATAATTGGATTTCCCACGGGGCGCTACAGTCTGGTCACAAAGGGCTGGGTAGTCCACCCCACTCTTTAACACGGTGAGGAGACACTGAGCAGCTTCAGGAAGGCAGCATGACCATGTCTGTTTTAGACCAAGGCCTCAGTTTATGCTTTAAGACACATTTCCCGTTTTATGCAGGGTTTCAGCACTATGCTGTCTTCGCTGCCTTTGCTCTGGGCTTACTCTTCTTTGTAACTCTCCTTTGGCGGCCTCGGTTGTTTTGAGATGTGTAAAATTAGAATTAAGTGCAGGTGTCTGGGTTCCTTTGATTTTGACTTTTTAAAGATTTTTTTTCTTTTTAACGTGGGGCAACTTAATGCCAGAACAACAATGCAACATCTGTCAGGGTTTTCAACACTGCTTGGCTGAGAACACACCTATAGTATAGGAAGGAATTAGCACCACAGATTTGACTTTACTTATTGACCTTCTGCCCTGATATTAAGAGCCATGCCTCTCTAAAACGTGTCTAAAGGAACCAGTATGCATTCCTTTGCTCTCCCCCGCACCGAGGTCCTTCCACTTCCTTCCTATGGCTTTTTTTAGAAACAAGTGTGTTTTTCTCACGTCCGGCAACAAAGGATGTTTTGTGCTGCTACCGAGGGTGTGTGTGTGTGTGTGTGTGTGTGTGTGTGTGTGTGTGTGTGTGTCTTGCTTCAGAACTCCCTCTAGAAAGTGCTATCTGTATCTACATAAGGTTAGTAGAATTTTTTTCTACTTTATTTACATTTCAAATGTTTTCCCCTTTCCAGATCTCCCCTTTGGAACCTCCCCATTCCCTCCTCCCTCTCCTGCCTTTATTGGGGTACTCCCCCATCCATCTTCAGTGAAAGTTTCTGGTGATTATTGTTGTCTTCATACAACTTTGCCACAAATGAACTTCAAAATCACTTTTCTGTGGGCTTTAAAGTAATTTATAAATACAACCTAAATTAAAATGAACTCAGAATTCCCACGTAAGTTTTTAAAACAGTGTCTAAGAAATTCTATCAATATATTGCATTGATCCTAATATGTTTGTTCTGTATGTTTGCTTTTTGTTTGTTTGTTTTAAGAAAGGTCTTATGTGGCTCAGGCTGGCCTCAGACTTGCTAAGTCCCTGAGGATGACTTTAATCTTCTGATCCTCTTGCCTCATGTCTCTGCCATCACCATGCCCATTTTCTATGTCTTTCAAAGATTGTCATCTTTGAAAATCCTGGATTTTCAAATCCTTGAATATCCTGGGTAATGAACACTATGGGCAGAGAGGGCCACAAACAAAAGTGCTGGTGATGTTCACAGAGGAAAACTGCCCATCTCAGCCAGCATCCCATGTAGCCATCCAGTACCTCCTGGTGTTACATGTTCCCATGCAATGGTACATCGGTCAGCAATGAAACAAGATGGTGGTGTGACAAAGCTGTCAGGGGACTGAGAGGTACAGCACAGACCCTGCAGGGAGTGGGGGTGGAGTTTACCTTCTCATTGTCAGTCAGTGTAAATCCTTTAAAGCATATGTTCAGGAGTCTTCTTTTTTTCTGGAAAAAGTATGAAGTCTATACCCCAGTCTTTCTCTCTCAATGACAATAAGTTAGTATGAAATGAACCTTGAAGCCTTCGGGCACACTTTGGGTTTGGTGTCACGTGCTGCCTGAAACACCCACCCCAACCCTGACCAGTCAATGGAGGCACAAAGGAAGGGACGGCACTTACCTGAACACCGACTAGCCATCCCCTTGGCTGTTTCATAAACAAAATAATATTAGAAATCTTCTACCTGACTTTAGTAAATGACAAGCCCTGTAGTCAAGATATGGAGATATATCGTCTATGTGGATCTATAATTCCCCTTACACTGATGGGGGGGGGCTTTTAGTCTGAGATCGATTTATTTCTAAATTCTTTGGCACTTGGCACTTTAACTCAGATGGCTTCCAATAGTTATCTTAGCATCGATTTTTTTCTTTTTCTTTTTATTCCCCTTAACTCTACAAATCAAAAGATTTAGAAAATCAAAGCCAGCTTTTCTTGAATTGTCTCAGAAACAAAAGGAAACTGAGAAGAAGATGTGGATGAGCTGGTTGGCTCATTTTCACACATGATGCAAACACTGTTTGCCTTCTCCCTTCCAAGTACCCAGTGTCTTCCAAGAAGAACAGCACTGAGATGCTGTCTGGAATAGTATGCAAAAATTTTCAGGGCCTATCAGTTTAGTTTGAGGAACTAAGTAGTTAGAAGAGATTGGATGTTTTAGTTTTTTACATATAAGTGTGTGTGTGTGTGAGGGGGGAGTCAGAGAGACCACACACCCCTGAGTGTGTCTGGTTAGGTCAGAGGCTAACTTCTATGCATCCTGGGAATAGAACTTGGGTCTTTGAGCTTGGCAGTGTATGCAAGAGGGCAGAGTAAAGGAATTGCTAGGATGAACACTACGTGGTATGTTTAGGGGGAATGTTTTATTGCGAATAATGTTGTGAGTAAGAGAGAGAAAATATCAAAAGATAACAGGAAGATCCCAGAGCAGAGAGGAAAAGAACGAAGATTTGGCCAGGGCTCCCTGCTAGAGGAGGGAGAGGAGCAGAGGCAGGGAAACCTTGTCCTTCTGAAGAGAACAAATGGGTATCAGGAAGGAGGAAAGCCTGTGGGGTGAGAAGGCCTACTGTGGACTTGGAAATGTACAGCAGGTACTAGTGTGTAGGGACTGAGGGAGCTTGGAGGCCTTGGGTTTTGCTATGCAGCCATAGGTATGTCAATGGAGCCATAGGTCCCTCAGTGGGGGTGTGGGGGGCTCTATCTGTCAGGTGGGAGCTGATTTCACAAAGTCCTTATGAATAAATTCAGTTTTATTCACTGCTCTATTGCCATGAAGAGAAACCATGACCAATGCAACTCACAGTAAGGGAAAGATTAACGGGGCAGGCTTACAGTTTCAGAGGTGAGCTATTATCATCATGGTGAGGAACATGGTGGCAGGCAGGTGTGGTGCTAAAGAAGTAGCTGAGAACAGCATCCTGATCCCCAGGAAGCGGGGGGGGGGGGGGACTTCCAAGACCACCCCCAGTGACATACATTCTCCCACAAGGCCACACTCCTGGTCCTTTTAATCCTTTCAAATAGTGTTTCCCTGGTGACATTCAAATCTATGAGTCTATGGGGCTGTTCTTAGTCTAACCACTACACTGGCTTTTATCTAACCACTGGGAAATTCTCCTAGAGTCAGCTTGAGCTCATTTCTGGATATATGGGCTACCTGAGGCCTAACAGGCAGTCAGCAAGTGCTGTTACATGCTGAGCCTTCTCACAGCCCTGGACAGGTTACAAAAGTGGGCAGTATATGATGTAGAAACTCAGGTTTTTATATCACTAGCCTAAATTGGACCAGACCTATGCCCATAAACAAGGCAAATTTGTGCACAGATCTGTTGTAAAGATAGTTGCCTTGTGTGTTGTGGGACATGCAGAAAGTATGATTGGCAGAGAACATGCCAGTGCTAGGCTGCCTGTATTTTACTCAGCTACACTGTCTATGGCAGCCATGACCCTGGATTAGCCTCGTGTGACTGTTCTGTGTGTCAGCCTCTCCTCTGTGGGTAGCTGCTGCTGAGGAAGGACAATGTGGCCAAGCCAACTGAAAGGAGATTTCATTTTGGCTCATGGTCCCAGAGAGTTGGAGTGCAGAATGGCAGAACAGATTTCAGCAGGTGGGTTTGGCATCTGGAGCAAGGTGCTGAGAGTGCACATACTGGAAACACAAAGCAGAGAACAAACTCGAAATGGTGTGAGTCTTTAAACCTTCAAACTCCACCTTTAATGATAAACATCTTCCATCAAGGGTCCATCTCCTAAACCTCCCCAAACAGAACCACTGGCTGGAGACTGAGTGTTCAAGACCAGGGCTATAAGGGACCTTATCACTCAATCCACTTTATTCCTCTCCCTGGCCCTCATAGGTCTGTGGGTGTATCACACGGGACAATGGCCATGACATCGGTCCTCCCCTCCTGACTCCTATGGCTAGTATGTGCATAAAAAGAAGTAATGCATTGAAAGGACTGGAAACTGAGTCACACAAAGTCCTCTGTCCAAGTGTGTGCAGCCTCCAAATACTGCAATAGGCAAAGGAGGTGATACAGACATGCAAGTCAATATACTGGGTATCTTTGGTGCCCAATAAACAGTGGTTCACGTCTCTGTTATGTCATATCTATGTATGAGGTGGTTGTGGTTGAAAGCAGGGGATAGGGAAATGGGAGGAGGTAAGAAGGGAGAGAAGGAAGAGAGAAAAAGAGAATACACTTCCAAATAACATAAGGACTGTAAATTTCTTTTGGACAAAATACGTAGAAGCATAAAACTTAACCAGGCCATAGGGGAGTGCTCTTGCCACTGTATCTGTGCTCAAAATAACTTTGGGTTACGTCTGTTCAGTATTTTAGTTTAGAGGACTGATTTTGTTAGGTTTTGTTTATTTTCATTTGGTGTTTTTAAATATCTTGCTTTTCTGGTTGGTTGGTTTCTTTGTTGTGGTGGTGGTTGTGTTTTGAGCCAGGTTTTCACTCTGTAGCCCTGAATACATAGAACTCACTATCTAACATAGGCTAGCTTTGAACTCACAGGCACCCTCATGCCTCAGCCTCTCGAATGGCGGGAGTATAGGCATAAACTGCCATAGTCTACTTGGGTCAGAACTACTTCTTGAATATACTCCCCTATAGGAAGCACCTAGTTGAAGAAATCTCCCTTTAAGGGGAGCTATTGAAAGAAAGCCTATGAAAACCTGAATTGTATCTCAGTGGCTGAACCCTTGCTTATCATTCATGAGACCTTGAGCTCAATTTCCTTCCCCATAAAAATAGTAATCACAACAATAATAAAGCTATTTCAAAAAATAGATATGGGTGTGGTGACACATGCCAGTAATCCCAACACTTGAGAGATTTCAGCAAGTGAGCCACCAATTCAAGTGTGATCATGAGACTTTGTCTCAAAATGAACAAACACAGGTCACACCTAAAGAAGGAAAAGGTTCTGTGATAACACCAAAAAAGCCTCTTGGGTCTGGATGAAGAGAGATGCAGTTATTGTGCCGGCCCGAGAGCATCCCTCAGTGTGGAGTTCTGTACACAGACAGCCTTCCTGAGAAGTTGAACACCTTGGCATTTAAGATGTGTCTGTCAGCACTTTACATGGAAGATAAAGTGACAGTTGGTTTCTCCTGCTCTGTGGTCCAAAAGCTAGTTACATGATACTAATTCCACTCATTTCATCAACACCAATGAGCTCTCGCTGTGCACCAAGTGCTCTCAGCAGTGCTGGATAGTCACATAAAGCAATGAGAACCCGTCTGTCTGCCAAGCCTGGAGAACAGAAGATACACAAACTCAGGGTTAGAGAGATGGCTCAGTAAAGTGTCTGCCACTCAAGCATGGGGACCTGAATTGGCAGCCCTCATAGTCACGTACAGAAGGTAAGTATGGTGACATGTACCTGTGATCCCGGCACTAAGAAGGCAGACAGGAGCCTCCTAGAAGCTTACTGGCCAGCACAAGTCAGTGCAAGTGACTTATCTCGAAAAATAAGGTAGAAAGCAATAAAGAAGACAACTGAGATTGACTTCTGGCCTCAAGGCACAAGTGAGTACACACACACACACACACACACAAAGGGGGAAGAGAGAGAGAGAAAGAGAGAGAGAGATGCATACATGTCTGCATGCACAAAACAGGTAATATATAGAAAATAATAAACAGACAAATAAATACACAAACTACCAAGCATTCACTGTGTCATATGAGGGGCAGGACATAGAATGAGCCTTGGGACCATTTAGGAAAGGGGTGAGTTCTCAGGTAAGAAACAACCTGTGCTGAGGCCTCTGCGTCAGGGCATCTTTGTCAGACAGCCGAGGGGGCCTTGACTGATGGGCTGACTATGGTGGGAGATGAAGTTGAAAGATGGCCTGGCAGGACTTTGTAGAGTCTGGGAAACATTCTCTCTTGTGTTAAGTAAGACAGGAAGCAATTAAAGTGTTTTGAATAGAAGCAGAATAAGATCTGTGTTACATTTTTAAGGGATTACTCGGGGTCCTGCAATATATTAAGAGTTTGTTGCAGTATCTGAGTTGAAAATTAATGGCCGCTTGGAGCAAATCAGGCATGATAGGAGTTGAGAAGCAAGCTGTGGCTGTGTCTCCAACACAGAACCCATAGGGCTGCCTATGAGTTAGTTAGCTGTGTAGTGTCCAAAAAGACAGAATTAAGTAAAGTTCAAACTTTGTGGCTTGGAGAGGCATGATTGCCATTTGTTAAGCTAGAGACTACCCCTGGAGAATGTTTGGTGTCTGGAAATAGGAGAGGTGGAACTGGAAATTTCATTTGGAACAAGACTTTGAGCTGTCTATTAGTAATTCAAGTGTTGATGTCATGTAGATATGAAAAATATAGGCTGCCATCTATGGGCAAAGTCTGGCTGAAAACCTACATTTGAGCACCTAAGGCTTTAAGAATTAGTAGAAACAGTAAGAGGCACATAAAATGAGGTACTGGGACTAAGCAGTGATGCTCTCTGATGTACAAATGTCAGGAAGAAAAAATAGAGCTAGCAAGAGTGACAGGAGTAGTATCCATTGAGAGAACACACAAGGGAGGTGCTTCAACAGGCCAGTGCAGAGGAAAGTCAAGGAGAAAGAACTTACCTTTGCCTGTGTTGTGAGGGAATTAAGCAAGCTGTGATCTGACTGTTGACATGTGAAAGTGACAAGCTTTTGGTGGCTTTCCTTGCATCAGTGACTGGATGGTAAACTGATGCCATGGAAACAAATAACCATGAGATCCTAATCTGTGGTGTTTACTAAGTCCATAATGTCAGCATTAGATTTTATTGACTGGTACCATTCTGAAATCTTCAGCAGCTAACTCTCCGACTCTACCTCTAGCACACAGTGCCTTGGCGAGCTGGCTGGTGGACTGCAGGGCATTGAGTGAACTTACAAGGGGTGATGAGGAGGACTGGGGCCATGGTGGTTAGCTCTCTGCCTGTCTAACATGAATGAGCCCTGCACTCTTTCACTCCCCAGCATAAAGCTGCCATGATGACAAAAGGAAAGGTGTGGATGCAGTAAGTAGAGATGTTTTTAAGGAGTTATAGTCTGAAGCAATGAGATATCAAGTGGATAAAAATGTATGGTCATGAGAATGAGAGAGAGAGAGAGAGAGAGAGAGAGAGAGAGAGAGAGAGAGAGAGAGAATCCCAGTATGGTAGCACATACGTGGAATTCCAGTACTCGTGAAGCTGAAACAGGAGGATAACTATGAATCTGAGGCCAACTTGAGTTGCAGTGTGAAGCCTTGTCCCCAAAACAAACAAACCAACAAACAAAGATGCAGCAGCATCTATTTGTGTGCAGGGAATAATGGCTCTTTTACAAGATGAAGGAGGAGAAAAGAAGGGAATTGCTGCTGAGAGGAGTGGACTAGAAGAGGGAGGAGTCTGAATGCACCGGGTGAGATGCCTTATCTCAGAGAAGGCCTCAGGCAGCAGCTCGCGCTGATAGAAATGAAGTGGGAACAACAGACAGAATTTCATCTGTGGTGCTTTTGTCTTGTTTTTCTCTGAGAAAGAGACTCAGTCTGATCTTGAACTCTGTGTAACCATGATAGTCAATTTAAATGGTCAATCAGGGATTGTCTGAAGCAAGTTGGTCTGTGAACGAATCTGTGGAGGATTGTCTTGATAACATTCATTGATGTGGAAAGACCCATGTCCATCATCAGTGGCACCATTCCCTGGGCTTTGGGTCCCCGTCCGTATGAGAGTAGAGAAAGTGAGGTAAACACTAGTAGCATATGTGTATTCAGTTCTCTCTGCCCTTGACTTGGACTTGGTGTGATCGGCTGTTTCAAGATGGATTACAGTCTAGAGTTGTGAGCTAAAATAAACTCTGTCTTCCCAAAGATGCTTTTTGTCAGGATATTTTTGCACAGTAGCAGAAATAAAACTAGGATAGTATACAAGAACGACTTGAAATTCCCCATCCATCTCCAAGTACTGTGATGACAGGAATATGTCGCCATATATGCGATATATGTTAATTAAATTTATAAACAATCACATTAAAAGACCAAGGCCAGTGAGATGACTCACTGAGTAAAAGTGCTGGTCATTAAGCCTTATGACCAGAGTTCAATCCTGAAACCCACATATAGAAAGAGGGAACTGATTCCAAATAATCCTTCAATCTCCACATGCACACAGTGGCACATGTGTACACTCCCTACACACATACTGCCCACACACACACACACGCACACACACACACTTTGAGAGTGAAAGCAATCAATCAATAAACGTAATACTTTTAAGATTAAAAGTGGAGAATTAATTTAGTGATTTTATTTAACCCACTACTTACAGATTAAAACATGCCATGACTTCAAAGCATGCAGCAATAGAAGATTCTCTATTCATCATTTTATTCAATTTTCAAAACCCACTACATTTTTCACAGACACACCATCTCAACTTGGGGTAATTCAATTTCCAGTATCCTCTAGTATCGTGTCTCCAGATTGGAAAATCAAAAACAAGAACAGATAGTGTTTGAGTCAAGTGTGTTGGTAGGAGGTTGTTGGGGTCCATGTCTCTATTTTCTTAGTGACACGGGAGTCGAGTTCATGAAGCAACCGAGAACAAGACTTGAGAAGGAGAAGATGCCGGAGGCTCGAGGAGAGAAGAACCCATGACATGATCATTGCAGGGTACGATGATGCAGTCCACAGAAACAGGCGCTAGGCTTGGTGTAAGACCAGTGGTCCTCTTGAAACAACTGGTCAGAGTTTAAAATGAGGCTGAACATTCCATGTGTGAGTTTTTCTTTAGCCACTTCTGGCCATCATGACAGGGACAGTAGGGACCTGCAGTGTGCACAAAGCTGGGTTTGTAGGATGAGATCAGTCTGTGGCTCCAGTGAAAACCCAACAAGTGTCAACAACAGAAGGAAGCCCCTTCCTGGTGGGAAGTGTGAGTTTGTCCTTCTCACCTAGGTTTGCTGAGAGCGGATATAAGGTCCTAAGTAAGGGCTTTAGGAATTCTTTAAAAACATAGTAACCTTGTTTCGTAAGCCACTACTTCCATCTGAGAATTCTACTCAGCAAGTTCTGCGACTCCTTCACCCAGGTCAGCATACGAAGCTGTATACTGCACCCCCTTTCTCTCCCCTCACAAGTCAAGCACTGATGAATTACTTTGACATGCTCTGAATCTGATATATAAAGTGGGTGTGCAGAGCTGATGTCCCGCTTGGTAAGCTCAGAAGATGTTAATGAAGGCTTTCTGCTCTCTGCCTGTAACCTGAAGCTGCCAGTCAACAGAATAAATCAGAGGGTTTCCAGCCACACTGAGGTCCTTATGTAAGGAGGATCACACGCAGTTTTTGTCTGCAAAATTCCTCTCTGTATAATTACCCTTTTGATCAGGCGACACATGAAAAGAAAAGAGGCCGGGTATAAATCATGCCCTTGTTTCACTGGACTTAAAAACTGAGACAGGACAGGGAGTCTGTGAGGGTGGTGGTCTGAGGGCAGCAGTTCTTTGTGCTTAATAGACAACTTCTGAGCTTTTCCACAAGTGTCCTCAGGGCAGGTGATGTATGTCGTGTTGGCCAATCCATGTGAAAAGCCACAGCCCTGCACTTTTCATTACTGAAATCTCAGTCAGAACCCTCTCTGCTGTACGTGTGGGCCAAGTTCATTGCTTCCCATCAAATCATTGAGATATATTTACCTCGATTTGAACTTTCAAATTCAGAGATTTTTCTCAGTGGCTTTATATGAAAGGGACTGGGTGCTTAACCCACACTGTACCTCGGACCATTTTTGGAATTAACAGCTCACAAAGGGGACTTTAAAAAATATTTTTCATTTACTTTTTAACCATTTTATACGTGAATGTAATACAATATTTGAACACATTCACTCCCATTACTGACTCTTATCACCCTGCTCTGACTTAGCCTTTTCTTCCCTGGAAGTGTGTGTGTGAGAGAGAGAGAGATGGGGTGGGGTGGAACCCACTAAGTTTAACTAAGTTGGCTTGAATGAAAGGAGTGTTGGCTCACTCACTGGAGTGTGGGCAACTTACATGGCTACAACATGGATGTAAACGACTCTAGCTTACCCAGCAGCCATTAGCTACTAGTACTTCCTCAACTAGGGGTGAGAATCTAATGGATCCTTCTCCCGTCTATGCTGTATTGTTGGTAAGTCTAATCTTGTGTGGGTCTTAGACATGTAGCACAGATTCCCGAGTTCACAACTGCAATGGCCATGCATGTCCAGAAGACAGCATTTCACAGCACTCTTCCTCATCTTTGGACTCTTACATTGTTCCCACCTCCTCTTCCACAGTGTTCCCTGAAATTTGGAGAGGATTATATCAATGTCCTGGTTAAGACTAAGCACCTAACAATCACTTATTCTCAGAACGTTGACCAGTTATGCATCTCTGCATTAACCCATGTACCCATGGTTTAAAGGGGGGGGGGTGTCTCTGAGGAAGTCCAGAGCCATGGCAGCAATTGGCTATAAACAAAAGTAGGTAGACGACAGTTTGGCAGACACCAATGGTAGTTCTTCAGGAAGAGACTTTGTAGCAGCATTCAGCAGGTAGAGCACATTCCTTCTCTTTTCTGCCTCTATGGCACCCTAGACAGCATCAATTACTCCATGCTAAGTTTCCGGGGCATTTTGGACATGTCTAGGCCTGTCATGGGATGTGAGATTTTATGTATGAGGTTCTCTGACCTTTAGACTTTGACATCACTTTATATCAAGTCACAGCACTTAAAAACAGGGATAGAGCCGAGGACTGACCACATCCATCCTGGACAAGCACCGGAGAGTGCACTTCTATAAACTGAAAGGGCCAGGATGTCACTTTGTGGGACTACTGTTATGTATGTCAGCCATTGTTGATCAAACTGCGTTACCGGGCTCAGGACTCTAAGACTGAGCAAGCATCTGCCAAGAAAGTGAGGAGATGCTTTGTGGGGAGCGGGCACTTGATAAACTCATCACCTTTCTAGGAGCCTCTACCCTTACATTTCTTGGGGTGTGTTTACCTTTGGGTGTCTTCATGAATCCCTAGTGCAGGGCCCATGATGTATGTATGTATGATGCATGTACTTTTGAACTATGCCATACTTCAGGGTATAGAGTACCACCACCGGGTCCGTGCCAAGTTCGACCATGAAAAGCCAAAAAATGGGTATGATCATGAGTTAAGTTGAGGACAGAAACAGTCCAAGTCAGGCCAGAGTGCTATAAACCCACAAATGCAAGTCAGCTCATGCTAATGCGATCCATGCCAAGCATAACCTCAAAGTGAGAATTCATAGAATGGGGTTTACAGAAAGGAGTACCCTTCTGCCCTTCACATTCAGGAGTCACACTAAAATTAATGTCAGGGTTCACTGGCAGATCACCTCACTGAGGACAGTACATCTTGGGAACTCTTGCTGGCACTCTGCATATTTTTTGGGAAAACTGCTAAAAATTTTTGCTTTTGGGGGGATGTAGGTGGGTGTTTGCTGTTTGTTTTGTTCTTATTAATTCTTTGGAAAATTCAAGGAACACTTGAATATTTGAGAGATTCTATGGATAATTTTATATGTCAAAGGGACATTGGGTGTATTGTTGCTCAGGATCACCCAACCACTTGTGATGATGGTGTCCACCCACCATTCCTACAGTGTAGTAGGCATGCGTCAGTGTTCTCACATACTAGCTGATGCTTTAAATAAGTATGTTATATTCCTGGATGAACTAGATGATTGTAATGTGTTGTGTGTGCATCTGATGTGTTGCGTGTGATACATTCCTTTAATGTATTTCCATACAATAGGCAGTTGGCGGAGGCAGTGGGGGAGGGAGGAAGGGGGGAATGGGTAGGTGGGCGGTGCATAGGCATGGATGGATGATGGGTAGATGAAGGAACGTCATGGGTAGTTGAGTAGTGTGTATACTTAGAGAGCTCTAGTTCTGAGTTCAGGTTGTAGATTTTTCTACCTGCTAACTCTCTGGGCTAGAGTAAATTAACAACAAAATTAATTTCTGTTTCTTTGGTGTGTAGTTCTCCACTGGGTTGTAAAGATGAAGGAGCAGACGCAGAAGATGTTTGTTGATTTGTTCTCATGCTTTCATTCAGTCGGAAATCTGCATATCCAAACTCCAAAGGTCCTGTCCCCAGTTGACCAACAAAGATGGCAGTGGCCAATGGCTGGGCAAAGGGAGACTGGGAGGGACCCTTAGAGTTCCTCCGGAGAAGGGAAATCACCATGAAGCAGTGGGATATGGATGGACACAGGAGCTGCAGGAGATAAAGCCTACCATCCATGTGGCACTTTGGGTCAGTGGCCCTTGGTCACTTCCCCATTGGGTCTAGGGTAGCAGGTGGAGGATTAGAAGTGCCCAGCCATTGAGTTAGACAGCAAATTAAAAATAAGCTACTCTGTGTGTGTGTGTGTGTGTGTGTGTGTCTTTCATTCGTGGATCCAAAGATTCCCTGGGAGGGTGTCTGGGAGCACAAAGCAGCTTAGCTAAACTCTCCACTACAGATGTTGCTCCAAGAATGGCACATAGCAAGGTGTCAGCTATGTTAGCTGCTCTTTTCACTGTTGACATAACTATGAGAGGCTGTAACCACAGAACTTGCTAATGCGTGTGCTTCTCGTCAGACCTTGGGGAAAATTAGTATTTTTCAATCATTGCAGCTCAAGTCTTTCCATCCACAAGAATATGAAAAGTCTCACAACCAGAGCCCTGTTACCTATGGACAGTACTGACAGAATCAGCTATGACATCTTTTTGTTTGGTTGCTTTTGTTTTTGTTTTTCAAAACAGGGTTTCTCTGTATAGCCCTGGCTGTCCTGGAACTCATTCTGTAGACCAGGCTGGCCTCGAACTCAGAAATCCGCCTGCCTCTGCCTCCCAAGTGCTGGGATTAAAGGCATGCGCCACCACTGCCCAGCTCCAGCTATGACATCTTAACACTTTATCATAAAATACCTGGTTGTAGAGTCTCAGCATTCTGTTAGAGTGCCATTTCTCTTTGTTACTTAAAATGTTTATAACTCCCAAATAAGCAGACATGCTTTCTGTTGTGTGGCAACTCCATGTCTCTGTGTAGAGCAGCACGCAACACAACTCTCATTCGTATTTGCTCTAGAATTCTCAAGGTGAGAAGCCAGCACGAGTTCTAGCTAAAGGTACAGGGCACCTGAAGTTTTTCTTGGCCCCAGTTTCCCAGAGAAGTTCAAGAAAAGAGACTTTTAATGGTTCTTCCTGCTCCCCAAGTAGCTGGCATCTCGGCCTTCCTAGTTGGGAGCATGGAAACAGCCCATGGCGGAGAAGAACAGGCAATGTAGAGGGCACAGCTGAAGTCTGCCCTGTGACAATGCCAAAGATGGCATTGAACTTGAGCCCTGCCCTACGAGGCCCGGAGGACCATAGCTCAGATACTTAGGCCAGACAGAGTACTGGCCTTTTCGGAAGCCAGAGCCTGCTCCAGCTGGCCCCGCCCTACCACTGCATACCGCCTTTCCATTGGCCAGCTGGCTGCTCGGCCCTGAGAAGGTCCACAATTTAAATATGTCTTCTTTTGTCGGCTTGATGTTTTCCAGAATTGAGCAGCGGAAAGGCAGAGAGGAGTACAAGGAAGTTATTAAAAATACATTAAATAAACTCCACTGGGAGCCAGTGTGTGTCGAAGAGACTATCTGAAACTCTTGCAATGGAGATTTCAGGTTTAGCTTGTTAGTCTAACCAGAGGGGCGGAGACTATGGTTGAGTCTGTGACTGTGTGTCATATAGCGTGCATGTGTGTGTGAGTGTGCGAGTGCGTGTGTGTGTGTGTGTGTGTCTGTTGTCTGTGTGTGACTGTGTATGTGTATTTGTGTCTGTGTGTCGGTATGGGACTGTGTCTGTGTATATGTCTGTGTGCTTGTGTGTGACTTTGACTATGTATGTGTGTATGTCTGTGTGTGTGACTGTGTCTGTGTGTGACTGTATGCCTCTGGGTGTATCTGTATGTCTGGTTGTGTATTTATGCGTGTGACTGCATGTCTATCTGTGTATCTGTCTATCTGAAAGTGACTGTGTCTGTGTGTGTCTGTGTCTGTGATTGTGTGTCTATGTGTGTCTGTGTATGTCTATCTCTGTGTGTCTGTGTCTGTCTGTCTTTGACTGTATATCTGTGTGTTTGTATTTGTGTGTGCTATCTGTGTCTGTCTGTCTGTGACTGTATCTCTATCTGTGTATTTGTATTTGTGTCTGCTGTGTGTGTGTGTGTGTGTGTCCCTACTCTGGAGAAGCAGATGACTGAAGGAACTACACATGAAGCAGCTCTGACAATGAAAGAGTGTTTGACTGAATTCCTGAGTTAAAAGTTCCTGCCAGTAAATCATTTAACCCTGAGCTACATAAAAGAAAAATTAAAAACAACATATAATTGAAGTTTAACTGCCTGGCTTTTAACTGTGCAGTCAGTACAGGCAATCACCCTGCACAGCAGGACAGAAGTGGCCCCTGTGCCCAGTTTAGACCTTCACTTTTGGTAGTTAGAAGGGTCATGATAGCTTTACTTCCTCCAGCTCCTTTCCTTCTCCCTTCTGCTGCCTATGTGCCAAAAGCCAGCTTTTTGTCTGTTTACGTTAGATGCTTGGTGCTGACTTTCTTCCTACTTTAAGCTGTCTTGTGAGCAGGTGCAGATGGTTTTCATGATCTGAGTGGGCTGAGATGCTTCAGCTTGCAGAGACTAAGGTTTTAGGACTGTAACCACTATGCTTTGAGCTGTACCTGTAAGGCAGCTGCAAAATGTTTTCCCTGTTTTATGATGAAATCAGCCACTCCTGTTTCTTTCTCTTAATGGTTTTGGTTTGTTTACAGCCTTAAGAAAATCTTGTCACTAAAATCCACTCTCGCCGCTGTTCCAGTAGTTTTCAGTTTGATGATTTCACAACCAGACTCATTGCAAAATAAGGGTATGGGCACTTTAAAATCTCTGGAGATTTTAAAGACTCTTTAAATTATTTCATTTTTTCTTTTGTTGTTGTTCTTTTGTGTCCACTAGTGAACAGCTGCGGGGAGATTCAAAGTAGTAGGACTGCTGAACCTTTACATAAGCAAAGTGTCAAACTGCTTGAATTTTTAAAAATCAGCATGTGTGTGTGTGTGTGTGTGTGTGTGTGAAAGAGAGAGAGAGAGAGAGAGAGAGAGAGAGAGAGAGAGAGAGAGAGGCATGTCTCAGAATGTATATAAGAGTCAGACAACATTATGGAATTGGTTCTCTCCTTTCACCTTCCAGGGACTGAACTCGAGTTTGCAAGCTTGCACAGCAAGTGCCTTTGTCCGCTGCACCATCACGCCAGCCCACAATAAGCTGATTTTATTTTAAGTCTTATTTTAAACCAAGCAACAGAAAGTGCAGAGCCCTGACATCCTTGGCTTTCTGCTCCGATCATACCCACCCAGGCACCACTGCAAAGCCATAAACCAAGGAACCAAACCAAGCACCAGCATGCTACTCATTTGTCAAACACTAAACTGAACAAAAGCCAAGTATTAATACTATACCTGAACCAAAATATACCCCCAAACAGATCAAACAAACTAGCTCAAACCAGCAGGATACATGAGTATTTTTTAAAGTCATATAACAGAAAACTAGAATTTAAACAAATTTAACAACCCATCCTAAAACCAACCAAAGGGCCCCACAAGTTTTATCCAGTAGCTTTTATGAAATCCCAGCAGGAAGTAAAGCGTTTGGATTATGCTGCGCCAAGGTCCTTCTTTGACAGTGACTGACTGAGCGTCATGGACTCAGACAGCCAAATATCTGCTGTGGTTTCTTATGCTCGTACTAGAGACCTTTTGAAGTAGATAAATTTTCTATGTGCTGTGTTTTGTGGTACCTCCGTACTATAACCACTAAGAACTAGTATGTTCTCTGCTCCAGTAAGAGTCCTCAAACAATGCCTGCAAATGTGTCCTAAAGGGAAGATCACCCATGTAGGAAACCACTGCGAAGGAGAATGCTCACCTCACCAACCTCCCACAGGGCTTCCGAGTGTTTTCCCAGTAGATGTTGGAAAGGGAAGCTATATACTTATCTGCCCAGAAGGACCACCTAGTAGACAATAAAATACAGTCTCTGTAAGTCAGCCTTTCAGAGTCAGTCACTCTGCTAAAGCAAGACAACTTTTATGTTGAACAACGAATGGCATTAGTAGAACCCAGAACTGATAGAACTACTAAGAATATTGGAAACCATTGGCAAATCTGCACTTCACGACAACCTGTTAAAGATTAGTGGTTCCAGAATCCTCTGATCACATTACGTGCAGTGTTTATTTTTTCAGTCTGAAGGTTTACCCAAATTATCTCAACATATAGAGTCTAACGGTATTTCTAGTTCATTGTGTAGAGAGACACTGTTTGATCCAGGCTGCCTGCGTACTCCACAGTGACTTATTATATATTAGTGTGCTATTTTAGGAGTATGAGACATCTTAATTATAACTTTTTTCAAAGTTTGTGTGTATATAGTCTATGCTCTTGAAATGAAATTTATACTTACTCTGAGATTTTTCATTTTTATATAATATAATAGTACCCTTTCGTTGGCAGTTTTCATTTGGAGGAAGACTCATTTGTACCTCAGAGAATTGTTTGGAACAGTAGGTCTTGCCAAGATTATAATGTGGTAATTGCACTTAAAATTGAGCCGTGCCAAAGCATTGCAAAAATAATACTAACTTCACTGAATACACACACGGACAGCGCATCAGCTTTTCCTGATGCTGTGAAAAACAAAGCAAGTTTGCTATTTTCTGTGTGTCTGTGAGAAAAACCTGGGGAAAGGGTAGTCAGGGCAGAAAACTAAACAGCAGATTCAGTTTTCCAAACAGTTGGTTTTAATGGTGATTGAGCATTGAAGGTGCATACCCTCCGATTTTCTTTGTTTTTTGTCTTTGAGTGTAAATTAGAAATCAAAGTTCTATATAACAATAAAGAAAAAAGTTACTGGTTAAAATTCCCTCAGAGTCTGTCACCCATGAAGCCTGGGAGAAGGAAAAACTTTCTAATCTCCGCTGATGCCCACAGCCACTGTTTAAAACAGCAGTTTACCTTCTTACCAATGAAGAAAAGTAGCGCAGAGGCACTCCCAAGGGCTATGTGGGGGTGTAGATCCTTGGTAGAGTGTTTGCTTAGCATGTGTGTGTGACCCTTGGGGTTCGATCCCTGAGTTGCATAACTTGGAATGGAAAGGTGCAAACGGATATCTCTTCAACCCAGAGGGAAGATCCTTGATGACTTATGCAGAAAGCATTCCACCAAATGTAGCTCAGGTCCCTCAAAGGCAGCTACATCTCCGAAAAGTCCACTCCAAAGTGTGTGATGGCTGCAAGGGTGCTCCCACCACTTGTAGGCAGCTTCTCCAAAGGTCTCTTCTCCAGAGTGATCTCTCTCTCTGTACTCCAGAGGAAAAGCCTCATGTCACTGTGCATATTTCCTTGACTTCTTGAGCCCTCCATGTCCACTCCCGCTCTCAGGAGAGGCCATTTAGTTTTGAGGATAAAGCTTCACACAGAAAAGAAAAGGGGCAGTGTCAGGACAGTCCGTTGGAGCTGCAGTGTAGGCCGGAGAGTGAGACAGAGGAGCCTGTTGAAACTTACCAACAAGTCATCACTGCCATCCATTCTACTAGGTAACATGACTACGTTCTTCCTGGGAGATTGCTGCCTTTATTCTCTTTCCTTGTGGTAAAATACTGACTCCACAGGGAAATGCCAAATGGGCAGATAGTAAACAGTAGCCCTAAAATTTAGAGCTAGGATTCCTTTTCTCTCAAGTGACTCACAGCTTGAACTTAGAAACATAAAATAAACTCAAGATATATTAATTTCCACTTGATAATACATAAACTACAAACCATAAAGAAGAATCATATTCCATTCATATTCCATTCTGCGTTTAGGGAAACCTTAACTCTGAATGTTCTTCATCTTGTATTAGAAATCTGCCCTTCCTTTGAAATTGGCCCAAATGCCCATATGTTTTGAATTGGCCCCTAGTAACCTTCCTGAAGCAAGCAACTTTAGAAAACTAATGCCCCTGCAACACTGACAATCTCCATTAGGACAGGCTAGCTTTCCCCTGCCATCTCTTCCTGGACATCACTTGGGGTGTGGGGTAGAATAGGCTCTAGTCTGGCTTTTTTGTCCCCTTCTAGGTAGCCAACCATTCAAACTCACGGTATCTGCTAGCCAGCAAGCAAAGCAGACAGCATTTATTGTGTGGCAGCCAACAGTATCGAGATGTGGCCGCACCATTGGGTTCAAGTCTGAAAGAATAAGAGCCCGATGGTTTAATTCTGTTTTTAAAATGTTAATAGGATTTACATCTTGGTTGCAGCTCCAGCAGCTCCTTACCACAGCTAGTAACTCTTTTCTTCTTTGGTCCAATCCTGGAGAATGTAGACCAAATAGATTTTCATTTTCTGTTTTCTCTAGACTCTGGAGGCAGCACCGCTAATTATTTGACTGCTTTAGATAACAACTCTTCAGAAGCGGTCTTTTAAACATCCTTTTTGCCCAGTTCTCTTTATTCAAAGTGATCCCATCCACTGTTAATGGCTTGATAATGCTCACCTCACACCATGTGAGCACGTTCTTCGCCTGAATGACTCTTCCTACAACACATGTAAGCCCACACACTTCCTGCCTAATTTTTCTGGCAACCCTCCGGCCCATTAATATTAGCACACTCTCCAGTAGATATCAAATCTATATCAGGGTTTTGTCTGCAGCAGTCACAGCTATAGAATCTGGGAAGGAAGCAAATGAATCATGGGAAGCATGTGAATCATGAGAAAGGTTGGAAATCATTGATCCAGGAGTTGAACTGAGCCTTCTTTGTGAGGGAATTTGGAATAGTGACAGTCACAGTGGTCATGGGAAAGCTACCATGGGGACAGCACAGCTCTGACTTACAACAGAGATTTCATTTGAAATTGGGTCCTTTTTCTCTGGTCTCACAAATTGTTTCCAGAGGTTAGTCTCTTACAAAAAGAAAAAATAAAAAACAAAAAGCAACAACCAAAAAAACCAAAACCAAAACAAAAAAAAAAAAAAACCCTCTCACTTTGAAGTAAAGAATGTGTTATCCTGAAATGTAACACAAGTTTCGTTGGGCTAGGGTTTGTTCTGTGTCTGAGGTACTGAATGCTGTTCCAGCCCTATGCACGAGCCCCTCATGGAGTTCAGATGTGAGATGAGCTAGTGTAAGACACTTGAATCACAGTCTAGGGTGGTATCGATACAGTTTTATTGTCTCTTCCATATTAACAAAGCCACCAGCTAAAGTACTACAGCGCTGTACTAATTGCTTTCCCCAGAGCTGGGTGCTTCAGTTCTAATTCTCTGTAGAGCACTGTTGGCGTGATGGACGCAAGGCTCTCAAGTTACTTTAACCACTTAGGCACTAATTTGGTGGCATGGAAAGCATCAGGCTGTGTCTGTATGAGCAGAACAAAGCAGGATATTGAGCAATTTCCCAAATTTTATCAATACAGTGAGTGAACTCAGTTGATGTTCCTGGTTGCAACAGATGTTTGAGTTCTTGGGTTGTATTCAAACAAAATGTTTCTTGAAATAACCATCAGCTCAACAGATTCTTTTTCTTGCAGGAACATTTGAAGTATTGAGCAAAGCATAAACTATGTAAGTCTGTGAGCTGTGAAGAAATTATATGTTCCGTACAATAATGTGTCATTTCCCAAAGACGTTATATGTACAGACACATCCAACACATGATAGTTTTATCAATGAAATGACGAATTGTTTTATCTTGTCATTATTTTGGTCTTTACTTGATCTTTCACATTATTGTAAATGTGCATGGACATAAAAGTAAATGCAGTGTGTAAGTGTATGTTTGTGTGTGCAATGTATTTGTGAGTGTGTGTGTTTGTATTTGTGAGTGTGTGTTTCTATGTGTGAATGTGTTTGTGAGTGTGTTTGTGAGTATGTGTGTGAGTGTGAATGCATTTGTGAGTGTGTATTGTGTTTGTGTGTGTATGCTTTCTTCGTGTTTATTTAAATCCCCTTTAAATACTTAGACATTCTGTCCTGCAAATAATGTCTGAAACACTGTCTTTAAACTAATCTGGATATTCTCTTTTTTATTTATTTATTTTAAATTTCTCATTGGAAGGTTGAGGCTTTTCTGCCCTGTTGCAGTTCTGATCCATAGGTTTCCTTTGTAGACAACAAGCCACAACTAACAAATGATCTCTGTGAATGTCACATGGAAACTTCTACTTATTGAGGAAAAAGGAAAAGAATTGGTTGTTTACTGTGCCCCTAGGAAAGATGGCTCCATTCACAAGAAGCTGACAGTTTAATTAGAGAGAGGAAACTAACTCGGTGAAATAATTAACAAAAAGAAGAATGTGTGTGTGTGTGTGTGTGTGTGTGTTTATGTGTGTGTGTGTGT